>WOXC01009676.1:280000-305000 GCA_011680675.1 Gymnobelideus leadbeateri | reverse complement strand
ACACCCCCCCAACTTCCCCAAACCTGGTTTCATACACATATTAATATATGTAGCTGTATGGTTCTCGGTTTCTTTATCTGTAAGATATCTAGGGAGAATAATAGCACTTACCTCCCAAGGTTGTTGTGAGGATCAAATGAAATAATAATTGTGAAGCATTTAGCATGGTGCCTGGCATATAGTAGGCATTGTATAAATGTTAGTTATTATGCTACTACCCCCTGCTGGCATTGTGACTCTATTGCAGGGAATTACTAGAAGGGAAAATTTAACCCTGAAATTTAAAAGGCATGAGGTGGATTACATTAAACTCCACAGGAAAGCCCCTTCCTTACTTTATAATCCCAGTTTATATACAGCTCTCAGAGAACCACAGCTTTTTGACAGGGCTATTGTTTTGCTGGGCCCTAGAGCCATCCGGTCTAATCATACCAGCTCTGCACTCCAAGCTAGTTATTAATATATCTGAACTGGCATTACTTCAACACACAAAAGGCGACTTCCTGCACTCACCCTGGAGGGTGATTTAGGCAAATACAATGAGCAGTTTTTCTTTCTGGAGTGGGGCACCCAGGATCCCAAGACCAGGATGCATTTATTAGCTAGGAATGTGCTAGGAAGGAGCTCTATGGATTGTTACAGTCAGGGAGGCACAATAATACAAGTACAAAACAGAGGAAAGAATTTCAATCCAGGAGTTAGAAGTTGTTGTTCAGTCATGTCTAACTTTTTGGGACTACATTTGGGGTTTACTTGACACAGATACTGTAGTATTTTGCCACTTCCTTCTCTAATTAATTTTACAGATAAGGCAACCGAGGCAAGCAAGGCTAAGTGACTTGCCCAGGGTCATATGACTAGTAAGTGTCTGAGTTCAAATTTGAACTCAGGAAGGCCAGTCTCCAGACCTGGCACTCTCCACTGTCTTAGCTGCTCTGGGGAGTCAGAAGACCTATGTTCAAATACCTCCTCTTATGTTTATGACCTTTGACAAATCCTTTTTTTTTGAAATTTTATGTTTATTTATTTTTAATTTACAACATTCATTTCCACAAGATTTTGAGTTACAAATTTTCTCCCCATCTTTCCCCTACCCCCACCCCAAAACAGCGATCCCACTGAATACCACTTTTCCAATCTGCTCTCTCCTATAACCCCCTCCAACTTTCCAGTAGGGCAAGATCGATCTCCATACCCCAGTGCCTGTATATCTTATTTCCCAGTTCATGTAAAATAATAATAATGATAGTAATAATAATAATTTTTAAACATTTGATTTTAAAACTTTAAATTCCAGATTCTTTCCCTTCTTTCCTCCTCACCCACCCTTACTGGGAAGATAAGCAGTTCAATATATGTTGTACATGTGTAGTTATGTAAAACATTTCCATAGTGAATATATTATGAAAGACTGACTATATTTCTCTCCATCCTATCCCACACCCCACTTTTTATATTTTCTACTTTGACCCGGACCCTTTCAAAAGTGTGTGCTTCTAACTACCCTCCCTCCCCAATATGCCCTCCAATCTATCATCCCCCCTTTTATTCCCTTCCCCCTTACTTTCCTGTAGGGTAAGATACCTAATTTAGTGTGTATGTTATTCCTTCCTTAAGCTAAATTCAATGAGAGTAAGGTTGAGCCATTCCCTTTTGCCTTTCTGTTCTTCCCCTCTATTGTAACAGTTTTCCATTCCCTCTTTCATATGAGATAATTTACCCTATTCTGTCTCTCCCTATCTCCTCTCATTATATTCCTCATCACCTCTTGATTTCACCTTTTAAGTATAATCCCTTCCTATTCAATTGATCATGTGTCCTCTGTCTATGTATACCTGTACACATATATAGACACACTCACATATATATTCATACGCAATATACCCTCCAATATAGATATATATGTATGTATACATATTTGTTTTTCTTTTTCTAATGGAGTGAGGCCAAGAGGGAGAAAAGAGATTTATGTTAATTAAAAAAATTAATTTAAAAAGTGAAAAATTATTCTTCAATACAAAGGGTTATCTTTGATCAATCCTTATCCTTATCCTTCCATATTTAACCAGTTACCAGGTTCTGTTGGTTTCATTTCTGCAAATGTGCAGTATGCATACCCTCCTCTTTATATTCATTGCCAATATCCTTATTGCCACTTACTTAGATTATTTACATTTATTATTATTATTTAATATTTATTTATTATTGTTATTACACACATTTATATTCCCTTCAACTATCGTTATACTGAGAAAAGTTTCATAAGTTACAATTATTGTTTTTCCATGTAGGCATGTAAATAGTTCAACTTTTATCAGTTCTTTATGATTTCTTTTCCCTGTTTACCTTCTCATACTTCTCTTGCTTCTTGTATCTGAATGTCAAATTTTTTATTCAGCTCTGGTTTTTTCATCAAGAATGCTTGAAAGTCCTCTATTTTATTGAATGACCATATTTTCCCCTGAAACATTATACTCAGTTTTCTGGGTAGGTGATTCTTGGTTTTAATCCTAGCTCCTTTGACCTCCAGAATATAATATTCCAAGCCCTTCGATCCCTTAATGTAGAAGCTGCTAGATCTTGTGTTATACTGATTGTGTTTCCACAATATTCAAATTGTTTTTTCTTGGCTGATTGTAATATTTTCTCCTTTATCTTGGAACTCTGGAAACTGGCTATAATATTCCTAGGATACTTTGGGATCTTTTTCAAGAGGTGATCAGTGAATTCTTTTAATTTCTATTTTGCCCTCTGATCTTAAAATATCAGGGCAATTTTTCTTGAGAATTTCTTGAAGAATGATTTCTAAGTTCTTTCTTTGATCATGGCTTTCAGGTAGTCCAATAATTTTTAAATTGTCTCTCCTGGATCTATTTTCCAGGCCAGTGGTTTTTCCCATGAGATATTTCACATTGCCTTCTAATCTTTCATTTGTTTGGATCTGCTTAACAGCATCTTGATTTCTCATAAAGTTATTAGCTTCCATTTGCTCCAGTCTAACTCTGAAGGAATGAATATCCTCAGTGAACTTTTGAGATTCTTTTTCCATCTGGCAAATTCGACTTTTTAAGGCATTCTCCTCATTGCCCTTTTGGACCTCCTTTGCCATTTGAGTTAGTCTATTTTTTAAGGTGTTGTTTTCCTCAGTCAGGCTGTTGACCCTCATTTCATACTTTTCCTGCATCCCTCTCATTTCTCTTTCCAATTTTTCCTCCACTTCTCTTATTTGATTTTAAAAGTCCTTCTTAAGGTCCTCTATGGCCTGCAACCCGCTCATGTTTTCCCCTGGGGCTTTTGGAGCAGGATTTCTGACCTCACAGTCCTTTTCTGGCTCTATGCCCCCAAAATAGGAGTCTAGGGTTGCATTTTTCTGTTTCCTTTGCCTTGGCATGTTGCCACTTAATTGCTTGACTTTTGGGCTTGTTGCCACACTATGGCTTTAAGGCCAGATAGAGGAATTTTCGTCCCGAACCTGTTGGGGGCAACTTCCGTTTCTGGCAAGCTGTAAATCCACCCATGACTTCCACCCTAGATCACAATCCAGATCCAGGGAGGTTAAAGCAAGAGCGATTACCCCCCAAGACTGATCGCTGGATCTCCCTACAATTTTTTTTTTAAAGCAATTGGGGTTAAGTAACTTGCTCAAGGTTACATGGCTAGTCATTATTTATGCATGGGTGCTCATTTTCTGAGGCCGGATCTGATCTCGGGTCATCCCAACTCCAAGGCCGGCGCTCTTACTCACTGCGCCACCTAGCCGCCCCTTTAGGGCAATTGGGGTTAAGTAACTTACCCAAGGTTACATGGCTAGGTTTTTTTTTTGTTTGTGTGGATTAAGTGTCGGAAGCCGGCTCCGAACTCAGGTCCTTCTGACTCCAGGGCCGGCGCTCTATTCACTGCGCCACCTAGCTGCCCCCGGATCTCCCTACAATTTGCAGGCTGGGAGCCGGAGCTGCCTCTGAAAACTACAAAATGGCGTGTCTCCTCAGCGGCTTCTAGCCCCCAGGGGAGGAAGCTGACGCATTCCCCAAATACTAGTCCCAAAGTCCATAGGACACTAACCTCTTACTTTGTCCTAGGCATGTCTATGTTGATAATTCTGGAGTCGCCACAGCTGCTGGTGTTCTGGGGTTCCTCCAGCTGGCTGCTGGCCCTGCTGTCCTGGGGCTAAAACCTTGGCTCATGCGGACCTGGGCTCGGCTCGGCTCCCTGTGCTCTGTGCGCTGCAGCTGCCAGGTCCCAGACCGCTGTGCTGGTCCTTCCTACAGGGCTGCTGGGCTGTCCTCAGCAGGAGGTTAGCTTCTCTGTGTCGTTCTGTGGGTGCTGGGGCTCCAGAAGTTGTTCAGAGTCCCCTTTTACATAGTTTGGGGGGAATCTGGGGGCAGAGTGGCTTGGAAGAGCTGTTTCTACTCTGCCATCTTGGCTCCGCCTCTTGAACTTTTTAAAATCACAGTAACTTAGTCTAAGGGACACTGGTGGAGAACACTGAGTTGACACTTATTCTGATCCAGAGTTAATTTGGCTATCAGCTCCAGCACTCCTGGATTGTCTAGAGTCACAGCCAATCATCTGCATGGGCATCCCATATATATACATTAATTACTATGCTCATTTATATAACATTTTAAGGTTTACAGAAATTTTCCCCACTAAAAAATTTCCCCTGTAATACAGGTAGTGAATACAAGTATTAGTTCCATTTTACAGGTAAGGAAATCAAGGCTCAGAGATATTAACCATGGCCACATAGCCAATAAGAGCTAGGATATGAACTTCAGATAAAAGTCAAGCACCTTTCCTACTATATGAGGCTGCCTTTCATATAAAAGACCTAACTATAGACATACATAATATGGATGAGTATGCTCATATTTTTATGAGTAATAGCGATACATCTTTGGCTTGTACTTCTCCATCTTTTATAACTCTCCATCATATGTGACAAACACTTTTTTTTACTATAACACTGCCTTGATTCATTAAGTTACTATTTGCTGAAATATTGGGATTTCCAGGACATTCTGATGGTTTATGGGGACTTTAGGGAACATATATGAAATTGGGATTCTCCTAGACACACAGCTGCCATAAGTATACCTGACAATGCATTTGGGTTTAATTTTGGTTTCAGCTAGGCTGTGGAATTGAGGAAGCTTTATAATGATTTGGGAGAAACAACATGGTACAGTAGGGAGAGTATGAGATTTGGGGTCAGAGGACCTGAATTCCAATGCTGACTCTACTATTTATTACTTGGGTGACATCTCTCTGGGTCTCAGTTTCTGCATCTGTAAAATTGAGGGGGTTGGATTAGATGGCTTATAAGGTCCTTTTTAGAACTATATCTGTGATTCTGTGATACTAAGGAGAAAGCAGGAGGTTATAGATCAGTAGTAGGTGAGGAAAGAGAGGGAGAAGCTGATAATGATTTGGTAAACAATGGAATTTTTTGGAAATATTATTTGTAAATTTATGACAGACACCACCATTGTGATATCTATAATAGCTAGAACATCTCTAACTATAAAAACTTTTATATAAGGTATTTTATTTGGGTTTAATGACAACCTCCTAATTTAGGTAAAGCAACTACAATAACTTATACTGGTTTTCCAAAGGGTGAAATTGAGGACCAGTAAATTTCTGACTTACCCCAAGCCCTTTATCTAGTTAAGAGACAGCATGGCACAAGGGAAAGAATATAGACTTTGGAGTCAGAAGATCTAACTTCAAATTGCATCTCTGATTCTTATTACTTGTGTGACCTTGGGCAAATCAGTTAATCTTTCTGAGTCTCAGTTTCTTCATCACTAAAGTATGGGGTGTCAAACTAAATGGCACATGAATTCTATTGCAGCTTTACATCATGATGCTAGCAAATAGCAAAGTTGAATTTATAACCCCAAATCCAGTGCTCTTTCCATTACACTGGCCCTGCCCATACCTATTCCCAATGAGTATCATAATCCCACTGTAATTTCTCTTTGCACTTTACTTTCCTCATCTGTAAAATGGGAACAATAATTTGGAGAATGAAGAATTTATGATTTCACTCTCAGGAAGCATGGAGGACAGAGAAAACTTTTCCAGCGAAATGCATAAAGTGAATCAGGTTTATCTTTCTACCAAAGCCAAATTACTGGTATTTATGTTTAGAGTAAGTGCTGTTCTCTCTCTGAGAAGGTAAAAGTAAAGACTTCTACTTTCCAGGTTATAAAGGAAAATGAAGCATTCATTTTAAAATGGAAGAAGTTCTTCAAAGGTGAAAACAAAAGAAAAAAAGATATTAAGAGATATTAAAAAGCATAAGGGCTTCCTATCCTATGTCAGGAAGCTGGTTGGAGAAAGAATATGGCATGAAAAAGAAAGAGAAGAAGGGTCCCTGAATGGTTGGAGTTAGATAAGAGATAGGAGGGTCTTCACGAAGAGGAAGGAACCAGATACTCTAAAAACAAATTGCTGCTTTTCTTCTAATGAATGATGATGTGGATCAGTGGGTATCACCAGGTGACAAAGTATACAAGAAGGATCAGAGGAAGAAGAGAAAAATATTACTGTGTGACTTTGGACAAGTCATTTAACCCCATTGCCTCAAAACAAACAAGGGGAATCTAGGTAGCACAGTGGATAAAGAACCAACCCTGAAGTTAGGAGGACTTGAGTTCAAATCTTACCTCAGGTACCTATTAGCTGTGTGACTCTGGGTGAGTAACTTAACCCCAATTAAAAAACAACAATGACCAAGAACAGCAAACCAACCTAAAGAGTACTGAGGTAGTGATCTGTTGAGCTGATAACAACAGAGTCCTGCTCTCTTACTGGGACTGAAGTCTAGGATGTGATAGAGAGCTTCTTGAGATCTGTCAAACTCAATGAGCATTACTCCTTCTGATGATGTTCCCAGGCATAAATGACATTCTTAGAAGAAATCTAGGAATTGTTGCTAAAGATTATAAAGTCTTGGATAAGAAACTAAAATCACTTAGGACAATCACTTGATTGTCATCATTAATATTGATTGAAGGCAAGGGCTTTAGAAGGGAAGTGATTAGTTGATTTAGAAGATAGTGTCTGAGCTCTGATCAATGCAATGACTAATCGTGAGTCTTGAGGACCAGTGATGGAACTTTCTACCCACTTCTTCACAGAGGGGTGATAAACTCAGGGCATCTCATGAGATTTATATTTCTCATACGTGAACAATTCAGGAATTTACTATACTATGGTTTGTATATTTATTAACAAGGGTTTTGTTTTTATTTTTTTCTTTTCAAGAAGGGGAAAGATTTTTGTCAATTTAAAATTTTTAATTTAATTTTAAAAATGATATCTGAGAATGGGATTTGGATTTCTGGACTGTGGCTTAAATTCAATAGCTACAAAGTGTTCCAAAAGTTTTAGTGTACTTTTAAACTTTAATAGTTTCAGAAGTATAAATGCTACAAATTTGTGAAAAACATAATCTGAGAGTTTAATTATTTCGATTTCTCTTATACTTATTTAAAGGCAGTTAATTGGCACAGTTGATAGAGCACTGGACCTGAAGTGAGAAAGGCCAGAGTTCAAATCTGACACCAGACACTCACTAGCCGTGTGACCCTGGGCAAGTCACATAATCCTGTTGGCCTCAGTTTACTCATCTGTAAAAAAAAATGAGCTGGAGTGGAAAATGGGCTGGAGAAGGAAATGACAAACCACTCTAGTATCTTTGCCAATAAAGCCTCATGGATAGTTGGTCCAGGGAGTTGTGAAGAGTCAGACATGACTGAATGAGTGAAGAAAGCTTATTTAGTTTTCTGAATTTTGCATATAAATTAAAATTTTAATTTGAACAAGATGGAGTAACCTGAATTATGCAGTTACTGGATGATACTCTCTCAGATCGGTGGATACCAGTAGAGGGGATTCTCTTGCTCCATTGCTATGGTCATCTGACATAATTCCATTGCAATTTTTCTTGTGGTATCCTACCCATACTGTTATGTGTATGTCAACATCTCACTTTTTGGATGATCTTAAGGCTGGGATTATAGCGCAGGTCTTTAATGAATAGCAGGTGATGAAAGTTTTTACAAAATTTAAAATTTAATTAGAGTGATGTATAGCACAAGAAGGTGGTTATGTTGAAATTTCATAGGAAACATGATATTTTAAAATTTAAATAATTAACCTTTCAAGTTTTTTGTACAGTGGAGTATTTATCAAAGCTTAATACTTCTGACTTTATTAAAGCTTAAAACTCCACTAAGGCTTTTGGGACACCCTGGATATATTGAGCACCTATCATTCACAAAGTGCTGTGCTAGGTGCTAGAGATTTAAAAGCAAAACAAGACAGTCCCTGCCCTCAAGAATCTTATATCTTATTGGATATCTGTTTTTAAAAGTTTGAAGGAAGAAGGCAAACCATTAAAAATTACAGAAAATAAGTAATCAGAGAGGAAAGAAAATGATTTCAATTCAGAGTTAATGCAATCTTAAGGAGGAAAAGAGCATCTAGAAGCAGGGAGTGATCGATAGTGTCAAATGCTGTCAAGCTGGGAAAGACAACAAGATAAAAGCCATTGGATTTGACAATAACATTATTAGTGAGTTGAAAGAGCAGTTTCATGAGTGTTCCCTTCTGGTCAGCAGAATGGACTTCTGGGCTTTCTATCAACTTCCACTCCTGGGTCTATGTTTTTAAAATTAAATCGCCTTTGGCCAGAGACAGAGTACATCTAACATGGGTTAGGAGGAATGTATTTGTTTGGAGTCATGCAAATTTAATCAAAAGGACTTTAAACCAAGAAGGAACAGGAGAAGAGAGAGAATGCTTCATACATATATATACACATGTTTAGCTATAGCAATATGATATGTATAAAGTATTTTTTTACTTCCTCAGTTCCTTTTTAGTTTAAAACCTTTTTTGATAAATTTGTACAAATAAGACCATGCATATATACACATATACTAGATGTATACATACATATAATATAATACACATAGATTATATGTATATGAATAATCTTATATATGACATTTTGTTATTGTTGTTGTTGAGTCATTTTTCAGTTGTGTACAACTCTTCAATCCCATTTAGGATTTTGTTGTTTCCTTCTCTGACTCATTTTGCAGATGAAGAAACTAAGACCAACAGGGTTAAATGGCTTCCTCAGGGTCACACAGCTAGTAAGGGTATGAGACCAGATTTGAACTCAAGAAAATAAGTCTTCCTGACTTCAGGCCCAGGACTCTATTCACTGTGCCACCTAACTGCACAATGTCATATCATATCACCTGTCACCATATGACATGTATTTCATCAGATGATGTAGCATGACATCATATGATATGATATCATATAATAAGTATAATCAACATATAACAGTTATATAATAACTAATAAACAAAATATATAATAAATATAAACAATATAATAAATATATAATATGACAAATATATAAATAACATAATAAAATATGATATGATATAATACAATGCAATGCAATAATATAATGTAATACAATAATAAAATATAATATGATTTAACATTATACAACATGATATAATGATATGATATATGATATGACATAATATATAATATGATATGATATAATGTAGCATAATATAATGTAGTATAAGGTAGCTATGTGGTGTAGTGGATAGAGTGCCAGTCATGGAGTTAGGAAGACCTAAATGAAAATCTAATCTCAAACATTTATTAGCTGTGTGACCCTAAGCATGTCACGTAATGTCTTTTTGCTTCATTTTCCTCAATAGTAAAATGGGGATGATAATAGCACCTACCTCCTAGGGTTGTTGTGAGGACTGAATGAAATAGTATTTGTGAAGGACTTAGCTCAATGCCTGGTACATAGTAGGTGCTTACATAAATGCTTATTCTCTTCCCTTCCCCTTATCTCCACCTCTTGGAATCCCTTCAAATGCAGTTATAGTTGTAGAGAAGGCACCTCCACTCCCCTGATTGAGGAGCCAAGATCTCCTGACCTTTGAACACCCAAGGCTTCCTCCAAGCCTAGACTTGACCATCTCAAGATTAATATTCAGTCACCTATGCTCTGAGAAGGAACACAGAACAGAAGGGCAGCCAGGGCTCTGAGATTCAGGCTCAGGCTTGCCTACACAGGACATGAATTTTAGCTGCTATATGCTAAGAGCCATTAGGCTGGGAAAGAGCACCAGTCCTCTGGAGAGAGTCTCAAATAGTCCTGCTATGCCTGGGACACAGGGATAGAAGGGAGAGCTTGAGAACAGTCACTTATTTTTAAAAGATCCACTGAGACAAGAGTTTTCCTCCTCTGTGGTCAATAATGGGATTGCCTACTATCTCAAAGCACTCCAGTCCTTGAGTGCTGAGTCAGCACATGTATTTAGTTGGGGATAGGGAGGGCAGCTTTGTGCATGCTCCATGAGATAGTCTGTTATATGTATATATTTCTTATTTACTTATTTCTATCCCCATGGCATCCTCCCAGTATCTGGATGTGTCATAGACTTCTCTGGCAGACTGGTGGAACCTATGGACACCTCCTCAGAAAAATGTTTTTAAATACATAAAATAAAAATTCATAGGATCATAAAGGAAACCACGTATATTGAAATGCAGTCACACAGTTTATACAGAAATATGGTTATCAAAATAGTTTTAAAGAACGAGTTCTCCAATCCCAGGTGAAGAATTTCTACTCTTGTAGAATGTAAGCTCGTCGAGGGTTTGTTCTCATCCTGGCATCCCCAACATCTAGCACGATGCCTTTCATGTAGGAGCCACTTCATAAGCTAATTGAATTGAATTTTCCTTGTTTGTAAAAGTCAAGACTCAAACCCCTGTCTTTTTACTGCTAGACCAGCATTTCCTCGCCTGTACTCCCCTCCCTGCCAGGATCTAGCAACTCTGAGCCAGGGAGAGTAGTTTTGGCTCTGAGTAGGGAGAGTGGGTATTAGAAGGAAGACCCCATCTGTGTGTGATTCCACAGGAGACAGACAGAGTGAAGGCTAACTGGAAGGACCAGTGAATGAGCTTTGTGACCTCTTTGGGACCCTCCGAGCTCCAGTGACCCCACAGTGTGAGCTGAAAGAGTCCTGTTGGTGTCTGTAATTGGGCAGCTCTGTATTAGACAGAGACTGCTGGGAATAACAACCGTGGAAGGGAACTGTTTGAGTTAATTGCTGTGCTGCTGAGATTGTGTCATTTGGATTCTTGGAAATAAAAGGTTGGTTTATTTTAATTATCAGGCCTATGGGCTGGAGACAACACTTCTTCAGAAAAAAAGCAGCCAGAACTAATCTGGAAGAGAAAAAAGTATCCACCTGGCTCAGTGGGTTCATTGGTTCTTTCTTTGATTTTCTGAGGACTCTGGCCTTTCCTTGGGAGTGGGCCAAGCTGGAGGCTTCCCCTGGGGTCTGATATTGTGACATACCAACTGCCTTCCAAGGGCACTCACATGTAGGCTTAGGTTTCCCCCCACTCCCACCTTTGCTCCTCCACCAAAGGCTGAGCTAGGGAAGATAGGCAGTAGGTCCTTAAGATTATGAGCTCTTTGAGGGCAGGGATGGTCATTTAGTCTTTCTTTGTATCCCCAGCGCTTAGCACATAGTAGGCACTTAATAAATGTTTATTGACTGAACCAAATACACAAACCAAACTCAGATTCAAATCAATTTTGTTCCTTTTCTGGTTCTTTGTCAACAGTTCAAGTAATTGGGCTCTCACCTTCTATCCCAGAATCAGTAACTCTTTCCCACTAGATGTCTGAGTCCTTGAATTGGCATCTGCCCAATACCATAGTTCACTCAGATGGCAGGCAGACTTGTATTCTTGAATCTTTTCAGGGATTGGAATCTTGTGCCTGAATCCTAGCCCCCATGGTCGTGTTCCCTATTACTGCTAAAATTTCCTAGTGCCCACTACCTGCCTGCTGGGGGTTTCCATCTGATGCCTGCCACCAGGCCTCCTACTACTGGCCAAGACATCTAATCAAATCACTCTGATCTTCCTAGATGCCAGTTTGATTACCTATAATGTGTCTGCCCTTAGACTTCCATCATAACCAGATTTCCATCCATTTTCCATAATACTATCTAGCTTTCTGCTCTCAGAACCCCCCGATGCCAGGCACTCTCTATACCCTTCCACCTGCTATCAGCACCAGCTTCTGCCCATCTGTCCAGACTTCACCTGAGCAACTTGAATCTCCTCATCTATAAAATGAGGAGGTTGGAAGAGATGATCTAAAGCCCTTCTAGCTCCAACATTCTGTGAATTTGTGCTTTATTGGAAATACTTATCATTTATGGATAATTAACTTATGCACAATAGCCATCTTGCATATCATTAGCATGTGTCAGATGAATCTTTCTTGAATTTTATTTGACTGCATCATTGAATTCTGTCCATGCATGTTGCCTATGTAGCACTAATATCTGTTCAGAACCTAAAAATATTAGGGGGAATACTGGTTGTTACTATCAATATTAAAACTGGAGAAGCAAAATCCTAGTTAATGCATTCATTTCCTTCAATTTGCACTTTCTTGCTATTTACACTGACCCTCATCCTGTCCCTGAAGAGAGTAAAAAAATGGGACTGGGCTACTTCATCTTTATATAAACGAACTCTTCCCATCCCGTTATATCCCAAAGGTTGACATATCTTGTTCAAGATGTCTCTTGTTCAGCAGTCACTGAATTAGCTCTTCAGAGACCAGGTCTTCCCAACTCTAAGCCCATTTATTACCACCCCTCTCCCAGTGTTTGAAATTATTCTATTCTCTGTATTTTAAGAAATATCATGTCTATGTGGGAATCTATGATCCCTGAGTTATACTATAAATTAATGATATGCTAATAAGACAGTAATGAACCAGGCTTGGGGCACTTCTTACAGATTAATGAGTGGCTTGGAGAGTTGATGGCCTGAAGCAAATTCAGGGGTCATTAACCCCAGTGAGTTAATTCCCCAAGAAATGCCCCAGTGCCAAGGTTGTTGATAATGTCTCAAAGCCCTCTGGTGCTTATGGAGGCCTTGGAATTAAACCTTCTATTGTCTTCCTGCTACCGATTTTTCAACCTGTATCCTACAGGGAGCAGCGAGCCAATGGCATTTCCTGGGGTTAATTCTTTACTCTGTATCTGACTGTAGATTTTCCCAGTTCATTAGTAATTCTTCATTATGGGACCCTACATGCTTTATGAGGTAGACCACTAGCATAATACTGATTATTGATGTGGTGATCAATAGTCTTGTAATGGGGAATTCATATCAGTCCACTTGAGAACGGCTCCATCCACAAATCCCCAGCCACTTGGCCTTGAGGTCACTGAGTCTTCAGGACCTGCTGCAGCAATCTCCCACATACAAGTATTTCTCTAAACCAATTTCATATATTCTTGCTATTCTCTCCACACCTGGAGTGTTGTGTTCCCTTCTGGGAGCCACATTTTAAGAGATTCATTGACAAGTTGGAGCACTTCCAGAGGACGTAACCAAGATGGGGAGAGATCTAGAAACCATGAGAAGCAGTGGAGGGAGTTGGGCATGTTCAGTCTAGGAAAGAGAAGATTTTGAGGGAGACATAAGACAGTCTCAAATAGTTGAAGGAATGACCAGGGAAGAGGAATTGAAGCTATTCCATGTAGTTCCAGAAAGCAGAACTTAAGAAAAGAAGGCTGGATTAGAACAAGTGGCCTTCAACTCTAGTTAGGAGTTTGTTTTAAGCTGATATCATTAATCTATTTGCATTACTATTATCTAAATCCTTGTTTTTCTTTACAGAGACTTCTTATTAATCCACATACTCTGTGGCAGGAACTGTGCTAAGTGCTTTATAAACATCATCTTATTCCATCCTCAAAACAACCTGGGAGATGGGTGCTATTATTAGCCCCTTTTGCAGTTGAAGATACTGATTCAGACAGGTAAAGTGTTTGAAGTTAGATTTGAACTTTAGGTTTTCCTAACTCCAATATCCATGGAATCACCTGGCTCAGGTTTTAAGAGTTTGAGTGAGTAGTCCAAGGTCACTTGGCCAGAAGAGAAAAGACAGAGCTGTGAAGAGAGCAATGGGTTGTGAATAAGAAATTCTGGGTGCTCACCTAACTCTTCTATTTTCTATGTGTGACCTTCAGCAAGTCACTTAACCATGTTTGTCCTCAGTTTCCTCGTTTGTAAAATAAGAGGGTTGGATGCAAGATCCCTTCCAGATCTGAATTTATAATCATATGATCATATAAGCCAGAGGTGGGATTTCTATGTCTCCCCAACTCTCTGAATCCAACAATTTTCACTAGAGAAGATTTCTTGGAGGCTTTTTGTTAGTTGGCACTAAATAGTCTCTGTCTTTTAGTAAATGTTTGTTCAAATTCTAAGTCTTAACAAAGGGCTTGGGTTATAAATAAGCATGAAATGGAAAATCTGGCTTTGAGATCCTTGAACTAGAATTCTTAAACTGTGGGTGGTGACCCACAGTTTAAGAAGTGCTGATCACGAGTGGGAAAAGTTTAAGAAGCCCTAAAGCAGATGACTTTTAAGTTTCCTTCTAGATCTGATTCTATCATGTTACCATTAGGTAGGAGGCAGGCAGATCAGGGCTCAATATAAGGAAGAATTTTCTGACGGCTGGAGCTGTTTGAAGATGAAATGGGCTGCCTTGTAAAGGAAATAGTAAGCTTTCCATTTCTTGGAAATGTTGGCTTTATTGCTTAGGCGTATTGAAGGAATTGTTGAACTGAGTTGGGGGCTAAACAAGAGAATATTTTTTTGTCCTTTCCAACTGTAAGATACTGTGATTTTAACATAATCGAACTCCAGGGAATTGTAGGTAGGATTTTGAACTCAGATCTCCCTGGGAGCCTATATTGGAACATTGAAAACAGATTCCCCAGGGCATGCAGATTAAAGGAACAGATTTAGAAATGGCACCAAGAAGCTTACATTATGAAAAAATAAAATAGGACATTTACCCAGAAGGATGAGATAGAGAAAAGTAAAGAAGACATTTTTTTTCTAGGCCTCTTTTGGGATTAGCACTGGCTGTTAAAGGTCTTGGTCATATATGAAATAGGAATGAGCAGAATGTGTGGGGAAAGGAAGGAAGGGAGACCAATGGTGGAGTAGAAAGGCTACTAGATTTGAGATCAGAGGACCTGGGTTTGAATTGTTACTCTGTTATGTATTAGCTGTGTGACCTTGGACAAGTCATGGTGTTTTTCTTGACCTCTGTTTCTTTATCACTTATAAAGTCATGGGATTGGAATTCACGAATCTTTTAGGTCCCTTCCAGCTCCAAATCATGTTATACTATGGCCCTATGGTCAGGACTCACCTCCCTTACGATTTTTGCATTATGAATTCCTTGTCTCCTTCTCACCCAATCTCCCCAATCCCAGTCTTGGACCCACTTAGCTGAGCCTACTTCATTGACACCTATAGATGTCTGTTGCCCCAGATTTGGGGATCAAACTCTAAGCAGCAGGAATATAAGAAATTATCAATCCAGAGACTCTGTATTGCATGTCTTTCCATTGGTTCCACTCCAGCTATACATGTTGATTCTAGCTCAAGATTCCTAATTTGTGTCCCTGTGATTGAGTTTATGACTAGTACCTTAATCCTGTTAATCAGATACTCAAAAGGTTCTGAAATCTTATCAACCTTGGTGTTCCCTTCAACAGTTCATATAGTAACAAATTGCTGCACATCCAGTGTGATAAAAATCCTTGCAGATCCTTTCCCATTTTTCATCTATTTGTTGCCTTTTGGCTTCAACCTTAATTGTCCTTGGAATGACTTTACTTAGTAGATCTCTCACCAAGTTTTATTTAAACTGATTTTTGCCCTTCATAACTTCTTCCCAGCTCCCTCTGAGATGTCCTTTGAGCTCCAGTGTCTTCTTGATTGATTGAATCTATACCTCTATTCCCAGACTACTGTGATGCCATCTCTTTACTTGACTGAACTTCTGCTGATTGCCTTTCCCCACACATTCCTGCATATGCACCATCGATCTTAGACTTGATTTGGACCTTTGGACCCTTTGTTAATGGTATCAATTCCTACTTTTCTTCCCTCTAGTGAAGAACCTCTAGGATTATAGGAGTTACTTTCAAGGACATATGTCTACATCCTTGACCATTGAATAAAACACTCCATCCCTTACTCCCACTTCCAGAACACCGGTCATAGCCTGACTCTGTGAGTATGTCTTCTTTCATCTTGCCCATTCAGTAACTATCACCCAAGATCCAATTCTAATAGTACAATGAGCCCCTCAAATCTCTCAGGTTCTTCACAAGCACACCAGTGATCTTTACTTGGTTACTGTATTCAGTTTCTAGTACATCAGTGTGGTGTGATAGAAAAATTCTGGACTCAGAGTCAGAAGATCTTGGCTTGAGTCCTGCTTCTGCCACTTGTTACCTGTGTGACCAAAGACTTGGCTCCCTGGTCTTCCAATCCCCCATCATTATCATAAGAACTTAATATTCAGTTAATGACCAGCAAATGAAGAAGTTAGGTGGCACAGTAGATAGAGATCTGGGTCTGGGGTCAGGAAGAACTGAGTTAAAATGTAATCTCAGACATTCAATAATTGTGTGACCACAGGCAATTCACTTCACCTCTGTCTGCCTCAGTTTCTTCAACTATAAAATGGGGATCATAATAGCACTTACTTTCCAGAGTTATTTTGAAGATCAAATGAAGTAATATTTATAAAGTGTTTAGCACAGTTCCTGACACTTAGTAGGTGTTATATATACATCCTTATTCTAGATGTAACTCCTCTGTCTCAGGTATTTTCACTCTCTGTCTCTGTCTCTCTTTCTCTCCCCTATCTCTCTGTCTCTGTCCCTGCATGTCTCTGTCTCCGTCTCCATATATCTGTCTCTGTCTCTATCTCTGTCTCTCTGTCTCTGACTCTCTCTGTCTCTGTCTCTCTGTTTCTGTCTCTATCTGTGTCTGTCTGTCTCTCCCTCTTACCCAAGACTGAGAAAAGGCCTTGAGGCCCATCATGCCAGACTTCTGAGTTACTTTGGCCAATGTTCCTTATCCATGTGCCTTGCTGCCATGGCACTTTAAGTTTGTGCCCATTCTCCTTATGAATCCTGTGAGTATTTAGGGGAGAGGGTGCCCCAGGTTTATGGGTAGAATGTTATGTACTTATTGTCATGCTTTGCCTTTTGACCATGCCTCTGTTGAGAGTTGATTCAGTCAACTGACTGATTTGTCAGTGGGGAGAACATTAGTGGGGCTCAGGAGCCTTGGTGTTAGGAGTGGCCACCCACATGGTTGCTTCCAAAAACTTGGAAATTGTAACAGCCTCCTCTCTAGGGAGACTCAACCTCCTAGTGTGGTTTGAGTTGGGAGAGTGAGTCTATAGAGAATGAGGGCACTAAATATAGACTTGGGAGCCATCTTATAGAGAATATAATTGATATCATGAGAGTTGATAAGATTACTGGAAGAAGGTATAGGCAAGGATTATTAACTTTGGGTGTGTGAATTAAAAAAATTGATAACTATTTCAATATAACTGGTTTCCTTTGTAGTTCTGTGGATTTTATTTTATATATTTAAAAACATTATTCTGAAGAGTTCAACCTTTGGACTTACCTTTAGCAAAATGGTTAGGAATCCATGATATAGAGGAATTAATGGAGATTGCAGACCAGAGCCTTGGGATGTGCATGCACTGGGAATAGAAATAGAAAGGGGGTGTAAAACTAGTATGGACAGTCAGATGGGCAGGATAAGAGCCAAGGGACAATGGTGTCCTGAGTGTCAAGAGTGGAGAGATTATCCAGGAGGACAGTGTTGAAAGCTACAGAGATTTCATGAAGGATGAGGTCTGAAAAAATGCCACTGAATTGAGCAATTAAAAGAACATATTTTTTGTCATTATCTCATATTTCTCCTTTCTACGTAATATGTTTCAGCCAGACAAGCTCTGTACTGGGCCCTCTTTTCTTCTCTACCTATACTCCTTCACTTGATGATCTCATCAGTTCCCATGGATTTAATTAACCTCTCTATGCTAATGATTCTCAAATCTACTCAAATCTAACTTTTCAACTGACTCCCAATCTCACATCTCCAACTGCCTACGTGACATCTTGAATTCAACATGCCCCAAACTGAACTCATTCTCCTCCTCCAACTTTCTCTTCTTCCTAAATTTCCTGTTACTATAACTCTTCTCAGTCCCTCAGATGTGCATCCTAGGTGCTGTTCTTGAGTCTTCACCCCCTTTCATCCCTTCCACATACAATTCATTGCCAAAGCTTGTCAGCTTTACCTTTGTGACATCTCTAACATGTATTTCCTTCTCTTTCCTGATGCTGCTAGCCTGGTGCAGGCCCTGTCTCTTCACACCTGGGCTAGTGATTGATCTATTTGATTCAAGCAACAACAACACTAGAACAACAGTAGCTGTAGTAGCTAACACGGTATATTTTATATTGCCAGAATGTATGGGGTGTCCAGGAAGACTAGCACCTATGGTGTGAGGGCTTGCTGAGCCCTTCTCAGGCTTGATCATCCACTTTTGGTGTCCATTTGATTCACCCAACTCTCACTTGTGACTCTAAGAAGCTGTAACATGCACAGTGGCCATGCCCTGGTAAACCATATAGGTTAAACCAGGTTGAGGGTAATCAAAGACCTTGAACCTGTCAGTGAATTAGGGGGTGTCTGCCCCAAGCAAATGAAGGCTCTCCCTGATGGAATAGGTGGATGAGAACAATCTGTTCCAATGTCTATGAAGGGGGCTGAAGCTGGTGCTATGATTAGAGTTTGGTCAGGCATTGAAGATGCCAAGGTCATCCATTGAATCCCAGGCCATCACCAGCCATCTTGAATTTTGTCCTGCCACTAGACTTTGATGACTTGAGAAGAGAGGGTGAGGCTGACGGCTTTGTACAGCTCTGCCTTACTTAAATGCAATGCACTCATAAGTCAAAACGGCGTCCAGCACATGGTGATATTTTCTTTTAAGAGACAAATGCACACATATATGTATATGCACATATATAATGTGCAGTGCTGGAGATTCAAATAGAAAGAGACCATTCCTTCTCTTAATCACTTCATATTCTATGTGGATGAGACAACACATAGGAGGATTCAGCTGCAGGGTGGTAGGAAGGCCTAATGGTCCCATGGGTACAAGTTCAGGGTAAATGGCAAGGCCTGGAAATCCTTAGGGTATTCTTAGGGCAGGAGGATAGATCATAAGGACTGGTGGACCTTAAAGGTCTTGGCAGGGCAGACAACCTGGTGGTCTTCCAGCTTACTGGAAGGACTATTGGTGATTATTTTTCCAATCAAATTATGCAAGAAGGCATATCCATGCAGCAAAGGATTGAACTGGAGGGTTACAGTAGAATAGGGACTCTGGAACTAAGCATCCTGGCTGAAGTGGGTTGTCTGTTATTACTGTGATTATCAGTGGCTATCAGTTTAATGATTGATAGAATCATCAATAACCAGTGGGATAGGTTGTCTTTCCTGCAAAGGCAGATAACTGCCTGGTTGAAGAAGAAAAAGGCTCTGCTACCTGTAACCTCCCACCTGGTCACTCCCTCACAAGCCAGGGGGTCAAGGCTCACCTACTCTGCTAAGTAGTTTCTATGAACCAAGCAGAATTACCTCTTGCCTCTATCTCAATCTTAGTCCTGCACTGGTTGCCACTTAACCCTTCAGGGTTTTCAGATTATAGGACCATAGATTTACAGATATAAGTATCTCAGAGATCATCTTAGCCCCCTCATTTTAGGGATAGGGAAACCAATGTCAAGAGAGAATAAATGATATTGTCCAAAGTCACTGAGCTGGGACTTGAACTCAGGTCCTCCAACTCTAAATCCAGCCCTCTTTCCATGCTGCCTTGAAGCCCTGCTACCACAGTCCCACAGGTCATCCTAAATGAGCCCAAGGGGCCCTAAGAATATAGAGCATTTAAGATGGTAGCTTTCCAAATGACATCTCAAACTGCAGAAGTGTACACTCGCACCAGATGTCTAAAAGTCATCTTCTTGGGGTCCTTAGAAGTCTGCCTTCTCTGACCACAGTGACTTTAAGAGTCACCTTGAGTCTGTAGGGAAACCCCATATGGATCTGGCTCCTAGGAGTAGGAGGGCAGGTTTGCTCCAATGTAGTCTTCAAAGGCATATGATTGGGTATGACATCTATGAGTATCATTGTCTAAGCAAATAGAAGGTGTTGGAATTTTCCTGGGAAGATTTACTGAGAAGGGAGAGTTAAAATGTTATTCAGATAATTTCTCCCTATGCTTCCTTTAGGGTCCTTTTAATTTTGGAGTTAAAGTTCAGAGTCACAACCCCTGAGTGAAATCATGTATTAGAGTTCACTACCCTAAACAGAAGGCTACTTGGTGGCACAATGGATAAAATCATAGCCCTGGAGTCAGGAAGACTCATCTTCCTAAGTTCAAGTCTGACCCCAGATATTTTCTATCTGTGTGACACTGGACAAGTTACTTCATACAGTTGGTCTCAGTTTCTTCATCTGCAAAATGAATTGGGGCAAGAAATGGCAAACTACTCCAATATCTTTGCCAAGAAAACCCCAAATGGGGTCACAAAGTTGACATGATTTAAACAAGTGAACAACAAACCCTTCACAGAGTAAGGCACACGGATAGAGATACATTCTTTGGCAGAGCTTTAACTAGGAAAGGACAGCTTGGACTTTGCCTAAGGGCACCAAATCTGGCTACCTTTCAATGTCCATCATTGAACAGGCACCTAGTTAGTGACAATAACTAAAACAGAGAAGAGGCTAATGTACAGCAGGCTGAGGTGGGCTCTCCATTTCCCCCTCCACCACACGAAATGACCCTGAGCTGGCATCCTGGGGTCTCTGTACACCTGCCATGTGACAATATTCTGTACCCCCCAAATGAGGGCCTACTTCATGCAGGTTGGCCCTGGGTATGGTGTATGGTATCTGTCCTTTGTGCGAAAATTCTGAGTTCCAGCGCTGCCCTTCAGGCTAGATCTATTGTGTGAGAGACAGGTTTCTCCTTGGCTCTAGATCCTGTTAAGTGAGGAACCTCCTCTTCTCCCTCCTTTTTCTAATCCCCTCTGATCTCTTCAGTATCTAATACAAATGCTCTGGCAGAATCCAGACAGGCAGCGCTTATGGAAATGATGCATTAAAATCATATTTACTATGTCTTGTGAGATAAATTCTTTTTGGGGCCAAATTACTGCTGTCTAATTCCAAGGCTGTGTTTGGGGTGCATTTCCCTAGACATGATTGTGTTTTGACAGCAACGATTCCAGAGAAAACTGCCCCTCCTGCTATGCACCCTACAAAAAGGGGCCATGCTGTCAATTGATCTTTCCTTTCCCAACTCTCTGAAAGGCTATGATTTTCCACCCAGATTTGGGTCCCAAGCCTCTTAGATGCTCTAAGGCATCATTTAATATTTAAATACTTGTCACTGAGTTTCCAGGCTTTGAACACGGACAGCAGGGGGGCTGCTGGTCCTGCCAGCCATCATGATTGCTGACAGGAGTTATAAACACATATCACAAGAGGACAGCCTTCTGCAGGGGATTGCTGACTTTGAGGCCACAGCAAAAGCCAAACTATTTAAACACCAAGAGTCCATTAGTAATCCTGTTCTTTTTGATACCTTCTCTTTTGCTGCTGTTTTATTTTCTAAATGATTTTGAACCCGGGATTGAGAAACATGAGTTGGCTCTCCCGGATTTTCGCTTTGCTACCTTGGAGGCAATAGGGACTCTTTCTCAGGCATTGTTAACGTTAGAGGATGTATGTATCTGTTCTAAGGACTGGTATTCGTGGGGTTATTTCATATGTGTGGTCAGTGAATCCTCGATGTTGTCCCTACCACTCTGGGAAATGAGATCTTAGAAAATCCAGGAA
The DNA here is from genome assembly GCA_011680675.1 of Gymnobelideus leadbeateri. NCBI lineage: Eukaryota > Metazoa > Chordata > Mammalia > Diprotodontia > Petauridae > Gymnobelideus > Gymnobelideus leadbeateri. The sequence goes on along the minus strand of WOXC01009676.1, from coordinate 283,082 downwards.
TGACAAAGCACGTGGGGAATGACTTAAGGCATTTCAAAATATTTCAGTATATGAGAAAGTACCCAAATTCAAACTGGGGTACAATCTGCCTCTTGCCTGCCTTTCCAAGCTCATTGCTCCTTATTTCCCACCATGCACTTGGTCCTGGAATGCACTCCCTCTTCAGCTCTGCCTTTTTCCCACTCCCCTGTAAGACTCAGATTAAGGGTCATCTTCTATCTGAGACCTTTCCTGCCCCTCACAGTTGTTAGGGGCCTTCCTCCCATGGTATTGCTTTATATTTGTTTGTTTTTTTTAGGTATTTGATGCTTACTTGTCTGCCTGAATGCTGTATTACTTTCAATAGAATTTCAGCTCCTTGAGGCAGACTTTATTTTTTTTTTTTTTTGGTTCCTTAGCACATTTTTTTCAGTCATGTCTGACTCTTAGTGACCCCATTTGAGTTTTTTTTCCTTGCAAAGATACTGGCGTTGTTTGCCATATCATTTTTACAGATGAAGAAACTGAGGCAAACAGGTTTAGGTGACTTGCATAGAGTCACACATCCAGTAAATGAGTGAGGTCAGATTTGAATTCCGGGAGATGAATCTTAATAAACATGGGTTGGATGAATGAACTAAGGAATGAGCAAGTCAAGGAGTCAGATATTTTGCCTGTCAGTAGGAGGCAGTTAACAAAGATGGGGTGGGACAGAAGGCATTTCCAGCTGCTGGATTTCTGGGAGGAAAAGGGAAACTAGTATATCTCATTCTATTCAGTAGGCCTTTATCAGGTACCTACTATATTCAGGTCAGGGTAGCTAGGTGGCAAAGTTGATGGAGTGCAAGGCTTGGAATCCAGAAGATTCATCTTCCCTTAGACACTTACTAGCTGTGTGGCCCTGGGTAATTCACTTAACTCTGTTTGCCTCAGTTTCTCATTTGTAAAATAAGCTGGAGAAGGAAATGGCAAATCATGCAAGAAATGGCAAATCTTTGTCAAGAAAACTTCAAATGGAGACATGAAGAGTTGGACAAGACTGATAAAGACTGAACAAAAATGCCCCAGGTACTGTGTTAGGTGCAAGGAATAGAAAAAGAAAACACCAAAAAGTCCTTGCCTTCAAGGATTTTATAGTTTTTTGAGGGCAACACAGCAAGTACACAAATGATTAAGAGAAAGATAATTTCAAGATGGAGAGAGCCCTACCAACCAAGGTAGCTCCCCTCAAACCTCATGTTAAGTATTAACTTCCACAAAAGACTTTTCTTGCTCCCTCAGAATCTTCTGAAATTATCTGCATGTATCTTGTATTTACTTTTATGAATACATGCTGTTCCCCCCAGGAAAATGTGAACTCCTCAATGCTAGATACTTAAAAAAAACCCAGCGTTTGGCACATAATAATAAATATAATAGCGAACATTTATTTTTTGATAATTTATTTCTTTATTTTTAGATCCCAACATTCATTTTTATAAGATTTTGAGCTGTAAATTTTCCCCTCTCCCTTCCCTAAGATTGCATGCAATCTGATATAGGTTATACGTGTACAATCATATTAAACACGTTTCCACATTAGTTATGTTGTAAAGAAGACTCAGAACCAAAGGGAAAAACCATGAGAAAGAAAAAAGCAAAAAAAAAAATGAAAAAGAGTGTGCTTCAGTCTGTGTTCAGACTCCATAATTCTTTCTCCACATGTGAATAATAGCTAACATTTATAAAGGGCTTACCACAGTTGATTGTCACCACAGCCCTGGGAGCTAGGTGCCATTATTATCTCCACTTCACAGGTGAGGAAACTGAGGCAAAGAGCTGTTAAGTGACTCACCCAGGGTCACAGGGCTAGTAAGTGTTTGAGGTTGGATTGAACTCAGGTCTTCCTGACTCCAGACCCAGTGCTCTATCCACTGTACCACACTTAATAAAGACAGTCTCAGTTGAACGAAGCTAAGGGGTCGAGTGGATGGAGAAAAAAAGGAGTAAATTCTAGGCAGGAGGAACTGAGTATGCAAAGTCATGGAGGTGGGAGATGAATGCCGAGTTCAGTAAATAGTGAGTGACCTACTCTGACTGAAATCTAATGTGAAGGAATAGGAGTCATATGATAGTTAGACTGGAGCCAGATTACACAGGGCTTTAAATACTACAGTGAGGAGTTTGTACTTTATCCTAGAGGCATGGGAGCCATCAAAGAAGATTCTTGAGCAGAGTAGGGGTGTGGTGAGCCCTCTGCTTGAGGAAGGATAATTATTGTTGGCAGCAGTGTGTAAGTCTGGAGGCAGAGAGTACTCAGGAAGCATTCCAGTAGTGCTGGCAATAAGTGATGAGTGCTTGGACTGATGTGGACTGGTAGCCATGTGAATGGTTTGAAGATGACTGATGTAGTGGAGATAGAATAGATAAGATTTGGCAGGTACTGGGCAAGTCAGTTGCCTTGCCTTACCCCTCAAAAAAAAACAACAACATTCTAAATTCAATGACCTTTGGGGAGGCTAGGTGGTGCAGTGAATAGAGTACTACCCCTGGGGTCAGGAGGACCTCAGTTCAAATCCTGCCTCAGACACTTAACACTTACTAGATATGTGACCTTGGGCAAGTCACTTAACCCCAATTACCCTGTCTTCCCCCTTTCAAAAGAAAAAAAAAACAGATTTGGCAAGTACTTGAGATGGAACAGTTGAGGATGATTCCAAGAAGTTTTGAGATTGGGTTTATCATAGGAGAGAGGGATATGTGCTCTTGAGACTTCAAAGGCAGGGGGGCAGATCCAAGGAGACAAATCTGGAGTGTATAGATCAGGTTGTATCAGAGAGCAGGATTGAGTGACTAGTCTAAATTGGGGCCCAGGCAGTAGAAATTGCAATTGATGAAGTTCTTGCAAGCCTGGGAGACTTCTGATGGCCCTCAATATCACATGTCTCCTATGTTCAGAACATTCTCTCTGGTTCTTATAAACAGTTAGCATTTATATAGTGTTTTGAGGTCTCATTTTATCCACACTACAATCCTGGGAGGTAGGTGTTATTATTGATCCCATTTTACAGATGAGGAAACTGAGGCAGGCAGTGGTTAAGTGACTTGACCAGAGTCATGTAGC
>WOXC01009676.1:0-277500 GCA_011680675.1 Gymnobelideus leadbeateri | reverse complement strand
GTACACATATAAAAACTTTTTTTTACCAGTCTTATACTTTTATTGGTACAGTGAGCTTCTACTGAGGAAATATGGATGTCATCCACTTTGCAATGCATAGTCTTGGAGAGTTAAGGCTGAATGGTTTACACAGGCCACAGAGGCAGTATGTGCCCCATGAGGGTCTTGTTCCCAGCTTGGATCTTTCTCATGCCTTCCTCATGCAAATGTACAATATACATATAAATATACATGTAATAGGGGAATTTCTATCTCCTGTACCAATTCATGTAATTACAGAAGGCTTTAATATGTCTATTGAATCAATTAATTGATCAGAAGTGTAAACTAGGTAAAAATAATCTTTGCTTAATGTGGGAAGAGTGAACTATTTTGGTTCATTGGTTTACAAGAAGTGTTTTGGGATTGATTGGAAGGATTATACACACCTCTAGGTTTAGAGGTTATCTATCTATCTATCTATCTATCTATCTATCTATCTATCTATCTATCTAATACACCCCCCCCACATATACTCAGAATGCCCATGCCAAGACCACCTCTTTCTTATTACTATTAGGTGACTCCCTGTTTTCCACAGCTAAGGCCCAGTAAGCAAGCTGTGCCCTGAACTTGGCATAACAACAATCCTTTGCACTCATCCCCTGGATGAACTCAGCCACAGCAAAATCCCAGAATTGTTTCATACCAGCACCAGGTGGTCCCTAAGCTCAGACAAGCACCTGCAGCACCCTGCTATGGATCAAACTTGTATTGATGCTGTCACCCCTCATTGGCCCAGATATAGCTCACTGTGTAGCCACTGCTATATGTATCAAGGTTTGGTCTCACTAAAGTGGGTCTCCTCCTAGAGGAGGCCCCAGCACATGGGTTTAGTTTCCTTCTCCAATGGAAGAAAGCCTTTTGCTTGTAACCACTGTTAGTTCTTTGTTTTTACTTTACTTCTTTAAAAAAGCAATTGGGGTTAAGTAACTTGCTCAAGGCTACATGGCCAGTTATTTTTGTGTGGGTGTTAAGTATCTGAGGCTGGACTGATCCTGGGTACTCCCGACTCCGGGCCGGTGCTCTTACTCACTGCACCACCTAACTGCCCCTTTATTTTTTTAAAGAGTTAACTGTGGTTATGTAATCTCTGTGGCTCTCTGGAATTTTCAGAGTTAACAGCAGTTTTTGGTCATTCTCTTTCAGAGCTGACAATATCTACATAGATATATCTAGATATATAACATTAAATAGATCTATCTAGATATATTGATATAAATATATATGTACATATCTATGCAGATATATCCATCTAGATCAATTGATCTATTTAATATCTATCTAATCTATTTTGATGTATTAATATCAATATTGATTGATCTATTTAATGTTATATATAGATATCTAACATTACATGTATAACATTTCTAACATAACATATAACATATATAACATGTATATAGATACATCTATCATTACATATATAACAGATATATTATATATATATATATATAAAACATTTATATATCTATAGATATGTAGACATGTCTATTTGGGCTGTGTGTGTGTGTGTGTGTGTGTGTGTGTGTGTGTGTGTGGAGTGTTGCATAATAATTCTGGAAAGGTCAAGGTTAGAGGATGATGGGTTTTACGTGTCAAATAAAGGAGATTATATTTGATCCTGGAGACAGGCAATCAGGACTTTTTTTTTCTTCCAAATCCTGCCTCTGAGATTACACACATGACCTTGGACAAGTTAACACAACTTCTTGGACCTTAGTTTTCTTATCTATAAAAGGAGTTTAGACTGGATGCCCTTTGGAGTTCCTTCCACCTTTAGATCTGTGTTCCTAAGAGACAAGAAGAATGGTCACCACCTTATATCACTGTCAGAAGAGTGGAGGTAGTGGTGGGGAGAAAGGATCTGAATGCTTCTTTCCTGGGAGAGGAGCAAAGCCAACCCGCTAACTATTTTTTTAAGGGAGGTGCTAAAGGTTTGGGGGCAGGGAAATAGATTCCTGCTGAGTACTTTGCATTGAGATTAATTTGGCAGCTGTGTGAGATGGATTGGAGAGCAAAGTGATTGAAGGACCATGTGTGTTTTCTCTGGGCTTATTCATAAGGAAAATGACTAATATAACATTAGAAATATAATGATAAGGGGCGGCTAGATGGCGCAGTGAGTAAGAGCGCCGACCTCGGAGTTGGGATGACCCAGGATCAAAACCGGCCTCAGAAAATGAGCACCCACACATAAATAATGACTAGCCGTGTAACCTTGAGCAAGTTACTTAACCCCAATTGCTTTAAAAAAAAAAAAGAAATATAACGATAGGGTACAGGTGATTGAAACCAGGTATAAAAGATATCTATCTCAGGAAGACTGGGTAGTTCCCAAACTTACAGACATGTCACAATTAAACTGAAAGATCCCAGGTCCATTATTTTGGGCCTGCCTATGCTTTCCTTGGGCCTGGACCCACAGCTGGTTTCCATTTTTACCAGTGCCCAAGATGATTTGACTTCTCACACTCTTTTAAAAATCTCCTGGCAGGAAGGCTCTGGCCTAGAGCCCTGAGAGGTTAGTGACTTGGCCAGGGTCATACAGCCAGTAGAGGGTTAGTGTCAGAACTTCAAACCAGTCTTCCTAGCTTCATGGCCAGCCCTCTATTTACAATACCCTATAGGTCATGGAAGGAAATCCATGCTCCAAGGGAGAAGTTTCTTCTTGTGGGAACAATCGTATTCTCTCCTGATCTTTCTATTCTAGAGAATAGGCAACATGGCAGAAGGGATAAAGTGATGAATTAAGAGCCTGAAAGACCTGGGTTCCAATTCTACTGTAGATATGTTCTTGTTATGTGGCCCTAGACAAAGAGCTTCATATCTCTGAGCCCTGGTTTCCCCATCTATATCATGAAAGAGTTGGACGCAGTGGGCTCTAACACCATTTTCCAGCTCAAAATCTAGGCTCCTATGACAGCATTTCCTAGACTAAGAATCTCTTACAGGAAGCCTCTGTGTTTTATCCTTAGGCTGTTCAGAACTAGGCACTTAGCCAAGCCTCAGTGTGGGGATGCTCTGCACCTTAAAATAGGCTTGACCCATAAAGGCAATCTCTGACTCTTTAGGCAAGGTCACAAACTTTAGTTGAATTTTCCAGGTCAACAAAAAGGGTCTGGATCTAAAGGGGTCCATCTGGGTCAAATCCTGGGGTCAGCAGTTCAAGTCATTTCAGAGTTTTTTTTCCTCCCTTGGGATTGGGGAAGGTATACAAGGGGGAGGGTCTGGGTTCCTCCTGGGCAGGCATTCTGACAGCAGTTTTCTTCCAGAGAGTTTTAAAAGCACTCCCACATTTATGATCTCATCTATCTCTACAATGGATTGTGAGGTAAATAGTATCAGGTATTAATGCCTTTTTGGTGCTCTGCATTACTCAACAAGCTTGGAAATGCAAGGCAAGTCCTAAAGAGTCTGATTAGTTTCTTAAGGGAGCCATGTTTACACTTTCAATAAGCAATCATCAGATAAGCAATATTACACGTTTATAGGTGTAACATGTTTATAGTGTTTTCTTCAGGTGCAAATGGCTGAAAGGAAGCAGGTATAATTGCAAAAGATTCACTTGTTAATACAAATATGACAAATTAACAGCATATACTTCAACTAATCATTAATTTCTTCTTAAAAACAGATTTTTTTTGTGAGGGGGAGAAAACAGGGCAATTGGGGTTAAGTGACTTGCCCAAGGTCACACGGCTAGTAAGTGCTCTATTCACTGCGCCAACTAGCCACCCCAAGAAATATATATTTTTAAAAATCAGACCTAAGTAAAGGTTAAGCACATATCTTACCAAATGTCACTGTTTACATCACCTGTTCATATAGTTTACCTACTAGGTTACCCAGCTACTTATTCTTTTTTTTCCTTTTTTTTGGAGGGCAATTGGGGTTAAGTAACTTGCCCAAGATCACACAGCTAGGTTTTTGTTTCTGTGTGTTAAGTGTCTGAGGCCGGATCCGAACTCAGGTCCTTCTGACTCCAGGGCCGGTGCTCTACTCACTGCGCCACCTAGCTGCCCCTCCAGCTACTTATTCTTAACCCTAGCATATTCCTGCCTGCTAATCAGGGGGTAGATGCTGAATGAATCCCTAACACCCCTTCTTGATTCTAGTCTACGGATCTCTTTGTGCCAGTGGAATGACTGATCTCAATTTAGGCCATACCTTACAGTTCCCATATTTCAGAAGCTAAATGTTTGTCTGTCTCATGCTTTATTCCCAAAGTCCTTCAGAATGGAAGTATATAATATGATTTTACACAAATCACCTAACTTCTATGGATCATCTTCACTGCCATCGTTTTTTATATAATTCTTATTCATGTTTTTTTGGGGAACAAACTCCTTATAGAGAATCTATGCAATGTACAGGAGATGCATAATTGTCTCAATTATCTAATCTTTGAAATGAGAGAGTAGAGCTAGGTATTCTCTGGGGTTTTTTTAAGCTCTATAAACCAATTATTCTATGTCTTTCCTGTGTTTGAGTGTGATGGCCCTGTCTTTGTCTTTGTCCAGTCAAAAATTTCATGTTTATTTTTTCTGGTTCTTGAGATTCCTCTGCAACCAATTTTCTGAGATTTTTAAACAGAGTCATTTCTCTACTTCTCTCCTGCAAAGTGCACTGAGAAAAACACATAATGAAATCTATAATCATTAGTGGTTTTCACAATCTCTATTTCACAGATGGAGAGTGCTGAAGTAAGGTTAAGGGATGTGCTCCAAGCTGTACAGGTGTAGGCTCCCTCTCCCTCCCCAAACAACCCTTGGTTTCCTAAAAAGTCTGTTATTCATTATGTTGTCTCCCTCTCTCATGGATGAGAGTTAGTTATACAGATGACAAAGTGAAAAAATGTAAATATTTGAGGAAACTTTGATGTTCTAGGATTGCAGCTTCCTGTTCACAGCTGGAGGAAATACAGAAAAATGAGGACAGATTATGAAAATGGAGGGGATTGGTACGGTTATAACTGTTTTGTGCCAAGGCAGAACACTATGAACCTGAACTGGAAATAGAGAAAAAGTAAAGGCAACGATATTTGTTTTCGGTGATGATGCAAAGCCTCAGGTTGCCCAATGTATTGGGACCATATGGGAGATGAGAGAAAGTGCCCCTTTAGCCTGTCCTCTCTTCTCATTTGTGTCCTGCTTCCTCATCTGACCCCCATCCCAGGTTGGGGGGGTGGGCTCTTTCTTTTTTGAGAATAAGAAGGTCCTGAGGATGAGCCTGAACAGTCCTGTAATGAACCTTTAGCTTTGATGCCAGGACACCCTGCCGCTGTCCATGCTGGTTCAGAAACTTTCTTTTCACATCCTAGTCATGACTGAGAGCACAGGAAAGCTTTCAGGCCATTTCAAGCTTCCCTAATGGATCTACTCATGCTTCATTTGTGGCTCAGGAGTCTAAAGCAAACAGCTGAGCGCATCAGCCGACAGGTGAGAGGGTGATGAAGTTAATTGGAAAATGAGCAGTTGAGTTGAATATGGCAGGCTCTTGGCGGGTGCAGCAGGGTTCTGGAGAACCCTCCTGCTGGCCCTGTGGGTGAGGGAGTGGCCTTGTCTCTGTGGGGCCTCAAGTTTAGCTGGTTCTTTTCTTTCATTGTGTTTTCTAATGAACTTAGGCTGGTCATGTCAGCATTGACCGATGAGAGCCCTGAAGCTGTAACTGTGAGTTCATGGGCCCAACCGTCAGGCAGCTGTATTTCTGGTCTGGAAGGCATAGAAGAAGGTGAGGGCTGCTGGGCTGAGTTCACAGCATATCTTAAGCAATGGTTAGGTCCGTACCATTAATTTGATGACTCTCTAGTCCTGCCCACTCTTAGGTAAGATGCATTCTCAGATGAGGTTTTAGACAAGAATATGTGAACCAATCTTTATTGTTGGCCACTTCTGCCACTTAAGTTTGTTTTGGGACATATCAAATTAATATCAATAATGCTGCTGGAAAGCATATGGCAACTATGCTATGGCTTCAGTCATGTAGACCAAAACTCCCTTCTCTGGTCACCACTGTCCTGGTACATACTAATCTCTCTCTCTCTCTCTTTCTCTCTCTCTCTCTCTCTCTCTCTCTCTCTCTCTCTCTCTCGCTCTGTCTTTCTCTCTGTTTCTCTCTCTCCCCAGCTCTCCTTCTCTTTCTCTCTCCATCCCTCTTTCTTTGTCTCTCATTTTTCTTTCTTCCTTCCTCTCTCTTTCCTTCCTCCCTCTAATTTTGTTTCTATCCTAATTCAAAGAGGAGTAGTCCTTTGAAGCCTATGGATTCCTTCTCAGTGCATTATTTTTAAATGCATCAGATAAAATATAAAGGTTTACTAAGGAAACCAATAATATTGAAATAGAATTGTTTTTATAAAGTTCATATACTCCAGGTTAAGAATCTGTGCCTGGATAGATCGTAAAGTGAAAGAGAGCAGGGACCGTTTTCTGGGTCAGTTCTGTCACTGTGTCCCCATTGTCCTGCATGATGCTTCACACATGGCAGACGGAGCTACTTGGTTGATTTTTTGCTAGGTCTATATGATGCGGAGAGGAGTTGTAATCTCAAGTTTTGATTTTAATGAAAAGAAATGGCTAATTAATAGGATAACATGTGGAGGAGTGCTAGGATAGGATGAGGCATTTTTAGGGAATTTTGGCTTTAGGAAAGGGTTAGGCTCTTAAGCTTCTGGGCATACAAAGGATTTTAAATGGGAAGCATGTTAGACATTTACACTAATTGTCCCAGGCCTCTCTGTTTATAGGATATATCAATTCCAAGGCCACTGGAAGGAAGATTAAAGGCATAACATAAATAGTGTATTCTGATTGTCTAGAAAGTTGCAACTCTGCAGAGAAATTGGGTTCCACCCTCATACAAACAGTCAATTCTGGGCAGCATTATCTGAGACAGAAAGGGTGACAGGGAGGGAAAATATGAGAAGATAACTGTGTGGTAGGGACTTAATGGGAAGAAATGAAGTTCAGAAGAAAGAGCACAGACCCTAATTAGAGTCTCAAGACATGAGTTCAATTCCGGGCTCTTCTGTTTACCATGTGTGTGACCTGGCACAAGTTACTTAACCTTCGAGGCTCCATTTTTCTCATTTGTAAAATGAGGGGTTGGTCTATATGACCCCTAAATTTCTTTCCAGCTATAGATCTGTGATCTGATCTAGAAGGCCTGAGTGGCAAACACTAACTTCATTTGTTATTGCTGCTCTGTCCTTGTCTGGGTGTCCTTGTCTTGGTGACCCCATTTGGGGTTTTCTTAGCAAAGATACTGGAGGGGTTTGCCATTTCCTCCTTCAGCTCATTTTATAGATGAGGAAACTGAGGCAAAGAGGGTTAAGTGACTTTCCCAGGGTCACATAGCTAATAAGTATCTGAGGCCAGATTTGAATTTCCTGACTTCAGGTCTAGCACTGATGTATCCATTGTGCCACCTAGCTGCCCAATCATTTCATACTTGGAAAAAAGAGGATAGACCCTAGGGGAGATCACCCTAAATGAGCACCCTAAAAGAAGGGGGAACGGGAGGGCCAAATACTCTTCATTTGTTTTTCCTTTCTTTAGAGCTGACCTCCTGAGCCAAATCCTTTGGAAACCCTGAAAAACTGTGGGCACTGGACTTAGGCTGGGTGCTCAGTATTTGTTTCCATATTTTCCTTAATTTAGTTGCTTTTGCTATATATATTTTAAACACTTACTTCAATGCTTTTTGTAATGCCCATTATGTCACCCTGATGGTGGGGGTCTGTGGAATCCCATACCTAGGAGGAGGAAGCTTCCCTGTGGGAACTTTAACTTGGTCTTTTCATTCCTTTCACTCATGTTATAAGGTGGATGGATTTCTTACTGTATCTGATAAAAATGGATCTAGGTTAATAGAATTTTAGAGCTAGAAGAAAACTTAGTGATCATCTAGATTTTAGACTGACCACATCCCCTTATTTTCCTGGTTCTCCAATATCACTCAGAGAGTGATCAAAGAGTAAACGACAGAGTCAAGATCTGAATGTAGGCCCTCTCACCCAGAATCCAGCGCTCTTTCCATAGTATCATGCTTCTTTCTCTCTTTGCTGAAGAGAGGATGCTACCATGATAGATATTGCCATTTGTAAAATGAGGGGTTGGAATAGATGACCCCTAAATTTCTTAGATATCTAAGATAGATCTCTCCCAGTGGTAGCATATTAATGAACTCATATTGATATATTTGGAGAAGGCAGACTATTAGCATCTAGCATAGTACCTGGCACATAGTCGGCAATATTAATAAATGCTTGGCAATTGATCAATTGAATAAAGCTTTCAAGGCATTGTTTTATTCTGTTGAGCAAGATGTAATATTTAAGGGAGCCATAGGAAGGTGACTAAGATACTGAGGGAAATGGAGACCATTTTATACAGAAATTGGGTGAAGAAACTGGGAGTGTTTAGTTTGGAGAAGAGAAGACTTTATGGGGGACTCTCTTTAAGTGACACAGTTCAAAATGTGTCAGATTTGGCATCAGAGGACCAGAGGTCAAATCTTGGCTCTGCCACTTACTAGTCTGTTAACCTCTCTGGGTCTCAGTTTCCTCCTCTGTAAAATGAAGGGTTTCTATCTGTCTCCATTATTAACTTTTTCAGATTTGTGTCTTCTGAAACTTTCATTTGAGTCATCGACAAAGATTGAAAAATACTCAATGTGACAAGGGAAGCAACAGAATCCTGAAGCACCCCATTTGAAACTCCCTCCAGGTTGAAATAAATAAACTGAATCATGACTTTTGGAGTACTTATAGGCATGACTCATTAACTGAGTTAAATAAAAAAAGTACATTTTATCATTTAATAAAGGGATGATAACAATACTTTGGGAGGCAAAACAACAGCTAGGTGGCTCAGTGGATAATATTCTGTACTTGGAATCAGGGAGTCCTGAGTTTGAATCCTGACTCAGCCACTTACTAGCTATGTGATCCTGGGAAAGTCACTTAACCTTCTTCAGCCTCAGTTTCCTCACTTGTAAAAATAGTACCTGTCTTACAAGATCACCGTGAAGGTTAAATGAAATCTCAATAAAACACTTTGCAAATGTTAAAGTTCTATGTAAATGCTAGCTAATTATTTTAATTATTATTTAATAATTAATATTTTAATATGGATACTTTTATGTCACTCAGGTTTCCTCTTATATCAGCAAAACTAATCAATATATCCCCCCAATATGACATTATATGCAATGTTGCACATCTATGGACCCTTCCAGCTTTGCAAATTAGTTGAAGGGTGGAGGAGGTGTTTTCTCATATCTATTCTCTGGGGCTAATCTTTTTCTTTGTGATTTTGTAACATTTATCTTTGTTTTGTGGTTGTTATTTTTTTTTCTATTTCTATTATGATAGTCATTGTGTATATGTTTTTCTTGTTTGTCTTATTTCATTTTGCATCCGTTCAATGTGGACATTTTATGCTTTTTTTTTAATCAAATGCTTTATTAACTTCTAGTTTGCATCATTCATTTCCGCAAGATTTTGAGTTACAAATTTTCTCCCTGTTTTTTCCCTCCCCACCACCCCAAAATAGCGATCCCACTGGATATTCCCTCCTCCAATTTGCTTTTTCCCATATCTTCTGTATAGCTGCCTGTATATCTTATTTCCCAGTTACATGTAAAATAATATTGATAATAGTATATATATATATTATATAAACATTTGATTTTAAAACTTTGAATTCCAGATTCATTCCCTTCCTCCCTTGTCACCCACCCTTACTGGGAAGATAAGCAATTCAATATAGGTTGTACATGTGTAGCTATGCAAAACAATCCCATAGTAGATATATTGTGAAAGACTGATTATATTTCCCTTCCTCCTATCCCACCTCCCACTTGTTCTATTCTCTACTTTGATCCTATTTCTTTTCAAAAGTAGGTGCTTCCAACTTCCCTCCTCCCAACCTGCCCTCCTTTCCATCATCCCCCCTCTCATCCCCTTCCCCCCTACTCTCCTGTAGGGTGAGATACCCTATTTAGTGTGTATGTCATTCCCTCCCTAAGCCAAATTCAATGAGAATAAGGTTGACCCATTCCCTTTTGCCTTCCTGTTCTTCCCCTCCACTATAACCATTTTCCCTTACCTCTTCTATGTAGATAATTTACCCCATTCTGTCTCTCCTCATGTCCTCTCATTATATTCCTCTCTCACATCTTAATTTCACCTTTTAAGTAGCATCCCTTCCCATTAAATTGGTCCTGTGCCCTCTATCTATGTATACCTGTACACACACACACACACACACACACACACACACACATATAAACACATTCAGATATGTATTCATATGCCCATATAGCTTCCTATATAGACTTGTATATGTGTACACACACACACACACACACACACACACACACACACACACACACACACATTTCTATTCCCTTCAATTATTTTCCCACTGAGAAAAGTTTCATAAGTTACAATTATTGTTTTTCCATGTAGGAATGTAAATAGTTCAACTTTGATAAGTTCCTTATGATTTCCTTTCCCTGTTTACCTTCTCATGCTTCTCTTGCTTCTTGTATCTGAATGTCAAATTTTCTATTCAACTCTGTTTTTTTCATCAAGAATGCTTGAAAGTCTTCTATTCCACTGAATGACCATATTTTCCCCTGAAACATGATACTCAGTTTTGCTGGGTAGGTGATTCTTGGTTTTAATCTCAGCTCCTTTGTCCTCAAGAATATCATATTCTGGGGTGGTTAGGTGGCGCAGTGAGTAAAGTGTTGGTCCTGGAGTCAGAAGGACCTGAGTTCAGATCCAACCTCAGACACTTAAAGCACACACAAAAAAACCTAGCCATGTGACCTTGGGCAAGTTACTTAACCCCATTGCCCTCCAAAAAAAAAAAAGAATATCATATTCTAAGCCCTTCAGTCCCTCAGTGTAGAAGCTGACAGATCCTGTGTCATCCTGATTTTGTTTCCACAATAGTCAAATTGTTTCTTTCTGTCTGTTTGTAATATTTTCTCCTTGATCTGGGAATTCCAGAACCTGGCTATAATATTTCTAGGAGTTTTCTTTTCAGGAGGTGATTCTTTCACCTCTATTTTGCCCTCTGGTTCTAAAATGTCAGGGCAGTTTTCCTTGAGAATTTCTTGAAGGATGATTTCTAGGTTCTTTCTTTGATCATGGCTTTTTAAATTATCTCTCCTGGATCTATTTTCCAGGTCAGTGGTTTTCCCAACGAAATATTTCACATTGCCTTCTATTTTTTCATTTGTTTGGATCTGTTTAATAGTATCATGATTTCTCACAAAGTCACTAGCTTCCATTTGCTCCAATCTAATTCTGAAGGAATGATTCTCTTCAGTGAGCTTTTGAGATTCTTTTTCCTTCTGGCAAATTCAGCTTTTTAAGGAATTCTTCTCTTCATTGCCTTTTTGAGCCTGTTTTTCCATTTGAGTCAGTCTATTTTTTAAGGTGTTTTTTCCTTCAGTCAGATTGTTAACTCTCATTTCATAATTTTCTTGCATAATTCTCATTTCACTTCCCAATTTTTCCTCTATTTCTCTTATTTGGTTTTAAAAATCCTTCTTAAGGTCATCTATGGCCTATAACCAGCTTGCATTTTTCTTGGAAGCTTTTGGTGCAGAAATTCTGACTTCACTGTCTTCCTCCTGTTCCATGCTTTGGTCCTTTCTGTCCCCTAAATAGGAGTGTTTGGATTGCTCTGCTTGGTTTGCTTCCTTTCCTTACTCATGTTGCCACTCAATTACTTGACTTTTGGGCTTGTTGCCACAACAGGACTCTGCCACCAGACAGGGGAGCTTCTACCCACATGCTGGGGTTTTTTCAACTACCAAAGGTATTAGTTGGGCGCCTTCTCTGAAGCCTTCACAAGCTCTGGCAAGCTGATCACACACCCTAGGACCACCACCCTAGACCACAATCCATATCCAAGCAGGTTAAAGCAAGAGTGATTACCCCTCAGATGGGTTGCGTGGTCCCCCTATGATCTGCAGGCCAGGAGCTGAAGGCGGCTACACCACTGCCACTGTGCCTCAGCCACTTCTCACCCCGAGGGCAAAGGCTGACTGCACTCCCAACTACTGGATCCCAAAGTCCACACTACATTGACCTCTCACTTTTTCCTTAGCATCTATGGATTGATAATTCTGCCATGGCTGCTGGTGATCTGAAGTCCCTCCAGCCAGCAGCTGGTCAGGCTGCTCTGGGGCTAAAACCTCTGGCTTGTGCAAGGCTGGGGTCAGCTCCCAGAGTGCTGCACTGGCCACCCCCTGCCAGCCTCCTGGGCTGTCTTCAGTGGGAGATTAGCTTCTCTGTTTCATTTTGTGGGTTCTGTAGCTATAAATTTTGTTCAGAGTCACCTTTTACATGAATTGGAGGGGGTGGGAGCAGAAGACATGCGGAGTTCCTGTTTCTACTCGGCCATCTTGACTCCATCCTCCCATTTGATGCTTCTTTGTAGTCATATTTCTTACAACTCAATGCTATTCTTTTTATTTTCTAGTACCACAATCTGTTTAGCCCTTCTCCAATTGGTGAACATCTACTTTACTTCCAGGTCTTTCTTATCACAAAAGTGCTATTTACATATCATCATCATGATCATCATCATGGTTCAGGGATTATCCAGAGGCTTGGGTCAGAGACACTGGTAGAACTCTCCTCTATCACCAAAGTGCTCCATGCCATAAAGGAAATTCCTGGAACTTTTCAATTTTGATAAACTTTTTTTTCTGAATCCAGTAACTCTCAATGTTCTTCTCTATTAATTGATATTCTGGGGACTTTGGTGGAAAAGATGACACCAGGAAAACACTTGGAAATTGAAAGAAATAAGATAACAATGGTGGCATCTCCTAGCAGAGAGCTTTCTTCTATCCCTTCTGCAACCATCTAGGGGTTGGGTCTAAACATGCTGTTATAGAGTGCATACTGGGGCTGCTCTTTCATACATCCTAGCCTAACTCAGAGAGCCTTGCAGATTCCTAGGAACATTTATACAGTAGAACCAGAAGCAGAGGCAATCTTTGAAGCTTTAAACCATGAAATTGATAATGCCTGAGAATGATCCTGATATGGCAAGGATCAATTGGGATTAGATCTGATCAAACTGGGACAAATTTTTGGATCAAATAGAAAAACAGGAGATTTTCTTTAGCCACACTTTGGCAAAACATTTGATTTACAGTCTAATGAGATTTTCCCTTCCAGCTGTCAAAGGGATGGAGAACCTGCCGAAGGACCTCACATAAAAGAAAGTGATGAATGACTGTGTGTCTAGTGAGGTGCCATGGGGCTTGATCTTAGGTCTGGTTTTAGTTAGTATTGTTATTAATGATGTCAAAGGAAAGAAAAGAGAATAGCCCAGAAATTAAATTCACAAGGGAGCCCAAATTACAAAGCATGGTCAACCTGATGTAGAAATACACTCATGTATTGAGGAACAGACTGAACTAGATAACTCTGAAGTTCCCTTTCAGCCTGTGTCAGTGTGGTGTACAAGGAAGAGAACTAGATTTGGAGTTAGAAGAAGATTTGAATCTTGGTTCTGTTAAGAACTACCCATGTAACTTAGGGCAAATCATTTTAGCCCTCTGATGCTATTTCCTTCTCTCTAAAATAAAAGTATGCAGATTAAATGATCTCTGAGTGTCCTTTAAGCTCTATACTCTTTGATTCTGTGTTCCTAATTCTGAGATTATGTGAGCAATGGAACACTTTTAATAGTAGGAGCATAGCAATATAATAATGCAAAGTAACAGATATTATAATTTTTTATTTGCATCTTTGTGGTCAATCTAGAATTAAATTCAACAAACATTTATTAAGTGTCTAGTATGTGTCCGGCACTGTGCTGGGGATTAAGGAGACTGAAACAAAAACAAAGTAGTACCAGCCTCCCTCAAGCTTACCTCATACTGAAGGGAAACAACATATACATAGGTAAGCGTATAAAAATATGTACAGAGTAAATATAAAACAAGTTTTTGGAGGAGTGAAATAACAATGGGAGTCAGGGGGAGATAATCAGGGAAGGCTTCCTGTTGGAAGAGGCAACTGAGCTGTGCTTTGAAGGAAGCTGGAGGGTAAACAAGGTAGAAAATGGTTATAACCCATGTTTTGTCTTTTTCTGATAGCATTTTTGTGGAAATTTCAGGGTAATACCTATTTTATAGACAAGACAAATGAGGTATGGAGAGGCTAAATCTGAGCCCATGCTATGTTTTGGTAAGAAAATGAAACTGGAATTCAGGTTGAGTGATTTCTGGATTAGCCCTACATGCATAAATTCATTTGTTCATTCATTCATACATTCATTCATTATTTTTATTTATTATCTTTGAGACTGCCCTGTCCCATCATTTCAGATAAGAAGCTACATAGTCCTTTGGTTAGAAATATCCTTGAGAGTCTCATCTTGAGTGTGTGAGATTCTGTGCTCATAATAAGAAAAATAAAGCCCTTGGAAAATAGCTCACTTTCCCATTCTTGACTGGAAACTCATAGCAACAAGTTTTCTTCCTGTAATGTCCAAGGTATGGCCTTGTGGCTGAGCTGTGTTTTTGTTTGTCCTCTCTTTTGTGGGGAGGGCATTTTGTTGTGCCCCTCATACTGGTCTTCTGCCTTATGAGGTTTTATATTGAGGTTGCTGGCCTGCTGTGCCCTGTCTCTTGTCAGGACAGAGCAAGGAGGCAAGTGCTGAAACCACACAGAGAAATTTGGTTTCATTTCAGACAGCACGTGAGTTGGGCACAAAAGGAACAGTATAGTTTAGTTAAGAGCTACCTTCTCACTTCACTCAGTTTTCTAAGCCCTATCTGTGTTTAGAATAGGAGATTCACCTATTTATAACAAAGAACAGACATTGAGCAATATTGTTTGTTAGAAGGACTATGAGAGATTAGAGTATTCTAAATTCTGGGCCCAGAGTTCACTGCCTCTCCACTGGAAGCATGTTCCAGCATTAGTCATATTGAACCAATATTAAAACTAGCATTTGATTGCTTTTTTCATGTTTTAGTATTATTTCTATTACACTATTATAGTCATTGCATACCACATATATGTGTATATGTGGTCTTGTATCATCTCCTGTAAACTTTCCCACGTTTTTTCTGGAATTGTGCACATTTGTGATAACATTCCATCATATTCATAGACAATTTGTCAAACCATATCCCAGTCAATGGGCACCCACTTTGTTTCCATCTCTGTTACTTCAAAAAATGTTGCTGTGATACTTTGTTATGAACAAGACCTTTCTGTCATTGAATATATCTAGCAGAGTGGTCATTGGACTAAAGGTTGGAAAGAGTTTTATGACTTTTATTGCATAATTCCAGATTCATCTCCAGAGCAGTTGGGTCCATGTTTGCTTCTGTTAGTTGTTCATTGGCATATACATCTTCCCCTAGGCTCTCTTAACTTTGAGTATTTTTGACTTTGACCATTTCTGAATGCAATAGTTTAGGTTTGGTATTCCTTTTTTTTTTTTTAACGATTAATAAATTAACCCCCATCCTTTTTTTTTTTTAGATCTCCTGTTTTGTCTGCTTCTATTGCTATTGTAAGTAAATCACCATGTAATTATATAACAAACAAAATCAAATAGATGTTTTTGGTTATGTTCAAAATATGCTTAAAGATTCCAGTTGGTAAATGGGTTCAGCTCTATAACAAGAAGCTGTGTAAGAATACTTTCTGTCATTAGAAAGACTGTGGTATAATGTTAAGTGTTATGGGGCTTATTTAAATTGATATTGATGCAAAGAGCTCTTATATGAAGTGTTTTTCAAAGGGAGGTGGGGAGTACTGAAAGCTTTACTTTCCCTTTTCACTCTACCAATAATTGTCTTCTGAATAAAAGCAATTCTTGTGTTGAAGACAGGGAGAAATGAACCCAGGGGGTTGTTTCTATGTTTTGACTTAGACGATAAAATTAATAGATTAAACAATGTCTTAAGAACCCAGATTGGGAGAAGCCACAGGAAAATTTCCCTCTTTTTATATATTAGACAGATAACTAGATCTTGTAGCAGGAAGTGATTAATACCTCTATATTAAATTGTACACAGGGAGGTCAGCTTCTGAAAGGTGTTGAGCCAGTTCTTGGTCCAACCACATCAATTAAAAAATTCTTCCCCAATTAAAAAAAAACATTTTTATTTAAAGTTTTGAGTTCCAAATTCTATCCCTTCCTCCCTCCCACCTCCCTGAATGGTAAACAATCAGATATAAGTTAATCATGTGCAGTTATGCAAAATATTTCCATATTAGTAATTTTGTACAAGAAGACTCAAAGAAAAGAAAAAAGAAAGTGAAAAATAGCAAGCTTCAATCTGTAGTCAGTCAATATCAGTTCTTTCTCTAGAGGTGGATGATTTGCTTCATCATTAGTACTTTGGGATTGTCTTAGATCATTTTATTGCTGTGAATAGCTGTCATTCACAGGTTTTCATTGAACAGTATTGCTGTTACTGTGTACAATGTTCTTTTGGTTCTGTTCTCTTCACTATGCATTAGTTCATTTAAGTCTTTCCAGGTTTCTCTAAAATCATCCTGCTTGTCATTTCTTATAGCATAATAATATTCCCTTACAATTAATTATATACCACAGCTTGTTTAGCCATTCCCCAATGGATGAGTATATCTTTGATTTCCAATTCTTAGGTATGACAAAAAAGCTGCATATATATATATATATATATATATATATATATATATACACACATATATATATATATACATATATATATATATATATATTTACAAATAGGTCTTTTTCCTCTTTTGGATGCTTTTGGGATAGAACTAGGAAAGATATTCCTGGATCAAAGGGTACACACAATTTCACAACTCTTTGGGCATAGTTCCAAATTGCTCTACAGAAAGGTTGAATTGGTTCACAACTCCACCAACAGTGCATTACTGCCCCAGTTTTCCCACATTCACTCCAACACCCAATGCTTTCAGAATTGTTTTAATTTACATTTCTCTGATTAATAGTGATTCAGAATATTTTATATCACTATAGATAGCTTTGCTTTCTTTGTCTGAAATCTGCCTGTTCATATCCTTTGACAATTTATCAATTGGGGAATGACTTGCATTTTTTTAATAAATTTGACTCAGTTCTCTATATATTTGAGAAATGAGGCCTTTATCAGAGATACTTGCTGCAAATTCCCTCCCCCCTCCATTTTCTGCTTTCCTTGTAATTTTGGTTGGTGTGTTGTTTTTGTTTGTGCACATTAAAAATTGAGAGCCAAACTAGGTATAAACTTAGCATATTTCATGAAAAGAAGAAAAGTAAATTGAAGTAAGACAATGATGGAAAGAAGTTGGGAGCAGAGAAAAAGAATGAGCCAATCTGGGCATAAGGCTGTGGGTAATGGAATGGACTTATTATTTCACTGGTAAAGGGAGTTGATGGGAGAGGAAGGTAGATAGAGGAAATTCCCTCTACCAGGTCTCTGCAATTTATAATCTTAGAAAGTTGCCTATGGTATTGAGAGGTTGAGAGATTTGACCAAGGTAACTTAGCTTGTATATATCACAATTGGAAGTGAATCTAAGTCTTCCCAGCTTTGATTCTGGCTCTCTATATTTAGCTATATGTTACATGTCTAAATCTTGCTTCCAAGGATATTTTGTTAATGTTGATGTGTAACCATAGTTATTTATTATTATATTTTTACTGATTCTTAATGGAGAGTGGGTTTTTTTTTGGTAGAAAAAGCATAATTGGGTGAATTTTATGGTTAATATTCTGAAAAATCATAGAATTTTAGGATTGGCCCAAAGGACTCATGATGAAAAATGCTGCCTTCAGAGAAAGAAATGATTTTGTCTGATACAGACTGAAACATGCTATATTTCACCTTTTTTTCTTTTTTGTTGTTCAAGTCTTCTTGCATAGAAAGACTAATATGGAAATGTTTTACATGATTGCATATACACACACACACATATAAAACTATATCAGATTGCTTACCTTCTCAGGGAAGAATAGAAACTTTTAACATAATTCACAAAATGACAGAATGAAACACAGGTCCAGCTGAAGTCAGCTTGGCAAGTTGAAAGGAAGGGTCTATATCATTGGGCTGGGAGTGGAGCACAGTCTCTTGTGGGTCCTGCTGGCACAGACTATTGGCATGGACCAGCCAGAGCAGACCTCAGGAGACTGAATCATTGGCAAATGTGGTGGTTTCCAGACTTCTCAACCCACAAATGCTAAAGAAAAAGTCAAAGGTCAGTGGGGAAACTGTTGGGCCTGGGTGAGAGAAGAGCGTGGTCTGGCTACTGCCCCTGGGGTGGCAGAGGCAGCTGTGGCAGTGAGGGGGTTGCTTCCTGAGCTCCAGGGCCACAGATGGTAGGGGCACCAAGCAGCTGATCAGAAGGTAATTGCAGGAATCTCTCTGCTGGAGCTGAGGCAGGATTCTCTTGCTTTGCCCTGCTTGGGTCTGGATTGCACTCTTGGGTGGTGGTTCTGGGGTGAGGAGGAGCACTGGTGGGGCAGAGCTTGTGGTGGGTGTGGAGAGGGAATCCTCCTCACAGTTATGAGGCAGGTGCCTAGAAGAAACTGTGACAACAGCTGCACAAAACCCTAGACATTGGGACACAGCACTCTCCACTCTGGAAGCAGAGCTCCACCATGGCAAAGAGCTCAAATGTCAAGTAATTGACTAGCAAAATGAGTAAACAGAGGAAGAGAAATCAAACCATAGAATCCTTCTTTGGTGACAAAGAAGATCAAAACTTAGAACCAGGAGACAACAAAGTCAAAACTCTTGCACCAAAAGCCTCCAAGAAAAATATGATTTGGTCACAGGCCATGAGGAGCTCAAGAAGGATTTTGAAAATCAAGTAAGAGAAGTAGAGGAAAAATTGGGAAGAGAAATGAGGGTAATGCAAGAAAATCATGAAAGTGAGAAAAGAATTTTTATGTTCTTCATACTCCAACCCTTGCCATTAGGAAAGGAGATTGTGTTACTGGAACCCCAGAGCTGACCCCAAGGCCCTGTTCTGACTTCTCCATTGCCGTATGTTACAAAACTTTCTGTTACCAGTGAATAAATTCTCTGCCTGTCCAAACTCACAGGTTTAAGCTAAAAGGGAAAACAAGCTTCCTTAATCACCCAGAAACATCATTTCCTTCCTCTCCTGAAGAAAAACGTAATTCTAGAGCCGTCAGTTGTTTTTTTTCCCTACTCCTCTGCTAGGCTTTACAGCTGCTCTCTAGCCTTGATCTCATATTGATCCTGCAGAAGAAAATGTTACCTGGCTTTAGGGACTCAGAAAAGATCGTGCAATTGTTTAGGGGACACACCTAGACTTAGTTTCTATGCTTCAGAGGACATAGAGACCTGGGTTTCAGGGAAAACATGGAATAATAGATAATAACAATTGACAAACTCTCTGAGGTCATCTAGTTCAAACCCTGCATTTACAGATGAGGAACCTGAGCCTGAGGGAGGTTAAGTGACTTGCCCAGAGTCATACAGGTAGAAGGGGAAAGGAAAGAGAAGGAAATAAGTATTTATTTAGTGACTACTATGTACCCGGCACTATGCTAAGTGCTTTATTTTTAAAAATTCAATTGAATTTTATTTTAAGTTCCAAATCATCTTCCTCTAGCCATCCATTCATTGAAAAAGCAAGAATTACAATATCCTTTATACATATGAAGTCATGCTAAAAAAAAACCTAAAAAGAAAGTAAGAGAAAAAAACAACAAGCCTGGTTCAGTGTTCACTCTGAGGCCATCAGTTTTCTGTCTGGGAGTGGATAGCATTTCCAACACGGGTCCTTTGTTATTGTGGAGGATTTGTATTGATCAAAGTTACTAAGTAATTCACTACTTGGTAGAAGTAGTACTTGAACCCAGGACCTCTGACTACAAAGCCAGAGATCTTTCAGTTGTACCAGACTTCGTGATTAGTTTTGGTGGCTCCATGAAATCAGTCAATCTGCTAGCAGCTATTAGGTTCCTACCATGCACCAGGCACTGTGCTAGGCACTGAAAATAGAAACACAACAGTCTTTGCCCTCAATGAAATTACATTTTATTGGAGGGAGACTATTTATTTGCAGATAAGTAGATATAGGATATCTACACAATAAGTACAACACATTTTGGGGTGGGGCAAGAGCCATAGGCTTCCAACAACTGGGGGAATCACAAAAGGCCTCTTGAGAGACGTGGCATGAGCCTAGTCCTGATGTCAACTAGGGGTTCTGAGAGCTGGAAGTGAGAAGGGAGAGAATCCCAGACATGGGAGACAGTCTGTGTAAAGGCATAGAGACAAAAGAGAAGATGGGATGCCATGCTCAAGAGCAGTAAGTATGCCCAATTGGTTGGATGTATTGTGGGTGAGGGGAAGTAATATGTAATCAATCTGGAAAGAGACTGGAATTGTGAAGGGCTTTCAATGCCAACCCATTGTTTTGCTTGTTGACTTGTTGACTTTGTTCTAAAAGCAAAAGGGAACTACTTAAATTTCCAGAGCAGTAGTATCAAGCATAGACTTTGGGGGCTCAGGGATTTTAGGGTTTCCGGCTCATCACCAGGAACATGAGAGATGCTACTAACCTCATAAATTTCCAGAGAATATAGACTCCTGAGATCCCTGAAGCATCCAAGTAGAGAAACTCTGGGTGCTTGGAGAACTGAGGCTGAGTATTTGTAGATTATTAAGATCAATCTCCTTCTTCTTTAGGTGACCTTTCTAGATCATCATGTGCATTTCAAGACTAAAGATGGAATGGGGGCAGGAAAGTATGGTTTAGTGAATGGAGAATTAGATGTGTAGCCAGGAAAAACCAAGTTTAAGTCCTGCTTAGACACTTACTAGCTATATGTGCTATTCTCCTGGGCTCACTTTCCTCATCTGTAAAATAGGGACAATAACACTGGCTACCTCATGGGGTTTTTGTGGGGAACAAATGATTCTCTGTCCCTATCTCTCTCTTTCTCCCTCCCTCCATATACATACCCACACCCACACCCACACCCACACCCACACCCACACTCCCACACACCTATTTACATATCAGTTTGCATATTTAAGCATTATATATAAATACTGTAAGTATCATTATTTTAATTATTATTAGTTATTATTGTTAAGCCTTGGTTAGTGGGGCTTTGGATATATGGTATTATTGTAGGATTCAGGTTTTCTTGGTGTGACTGGTATATTGATGGTGGTAGTGGGTAGATCCTTCTTTAGGGGCAGAAGAGAGTTTTCTTCTAAATATGTTTATTTAGGAATCACAGATTTTTAGATCTGGAAGGGAAGTTACTTCATCTCCTATGCTACCCCCTCCCCCAGCTCATTTCAGAGATGAGGAAATTGAGAAGCTAAGTGACCTAAGGTTATGTATCTAGTTCATGGATGAGCAGTGACAGGAACCCAGGTCTCTTTACTTACCGAAATATCCTGATTCCCAACCTTGTCCCCCAGGACTTATGTGAAGGACCCATTAGGGAAGGGATCAAGGCCAGTATAAGGAGAAGAGAGATAAAGAAGAGTGCTATCAATATTTTAACCTGGCATATATATTCTCTTCTAGGAAAGCAGGCTTAGTTAATCTATCTGACTGGTTGATAATGATGTGTCAGTATTAATAGAGATAATTGTAACCCCTGGTCAGAGCTCAGCTTTGAGGGCTCATCATGCTGTCAGAACTTGTACTTGGAACCTCCATTTACCACATCGAGAAAGGCTTGTTTCAAGATTCAAAGAAGACCAATAGTAGTAGTCAAAGGCCAGGGCTCTGAATATGGGAAAGAGGTTTGGTTTTTTAGGGATGAAATTCAAGTACATGAACCTGAAGGTGAATATGAAACAGAACTGGAAGACCAGACCATGAGGGGAAACAAGTACACAATTTGTTAAATTTATTATTATTATATATTTTTTGCTTTTTTGGAGGGGAGAAAATAGGGCAATTGGGGTTAAGAGACTTGCCCAAGGTCACATGGCTAGTTTTTGTATTAAGTTGTCTGAGGCCAGATTTGAACTCAGGTCTTCCTGACTCCAGGGCTGGTGCTCTATTCACTACATCACCTAGCTGCCCCACAATTTATTAAATTTAAAGACTTTTTTATATGTCCATATGAAACCCCATTTTTCATATGTCCATGGTAAAAAACAAAACAAACAGATGCACTTATTCTGAACTGGCTCCAAAGGACTGGGCTAAGGCATCTATCCTTAGATATTAAGCAGTTAACAGACTTAGAGATAACTGAATCCACACAATCTGTATGATTTAGTGGTTAATCTATATTTTACAGCCTCCCAAGGTGGCAGCATTCCATCAGGCAGATTTTCTTTGTTATATTTATTAAAGTAAAATATGTTATGAATCCATAATTTCATGTATATATGGGAACTCTTTCTACCAAAGGAGAGTGCAACCCAGAGCCCATATGTAGTCTGAGAGAGTAGCTAGAGAGTTAGAGAGATTAAGTGACTTGCCTGTCCCCATAAATCCAGAAGTGCCAGAGACAACATGGGGCAAGTGGATAGGGATGGAATTGGAATGAGGAAGATTTGGGTTCAAATGCCCCACCTTCTCTAATATTTACTAACTTTGTGACTATAGGCAAATCATTTAACTTCTTAGTATCTTAGTCAACCAACTCCCTGTGTCTCAACCCCTAAATGAAAGTACTTATAACAAGAGCCACCTACTTGTAAGATCCTTTGCATACTTATTAAATGGAGCAATCCATTCATTTTAAAGTAATTTCTCATATATGGGGTATCAATTAGAGGGATAGAGAGGCTTTTAGCTTTTCCCAGCTCAGGATGTCTGGCCTGACCCAGGGAAAGAACTTTGGGAGCCAATGAATGCATCCTAGAAATGAGATTAGGAAAGTTAAAATTGGCCAGGAGTCAGAGGAATATAGGACCAGTGGTTGAGTCCCAACTTTTCAGAAAGCAATGAAAACAAGAAACTGAGCCTGGAAGGAGTTGTTTTCAGAACCCTGGATAGGGACACCTGTCTCTAAGCAATTTCCAGATGAGCTAGAAATCTCCTGAGCTATGTAAAGATAGAATCTTTGTCTCTTCTCCCTTCTCCAAATCTTTCTGGAGTTCTGGAGAATGTGATATTCACACAGAGGTGTAACTAGGATCTTTTTCAACTGGGGCAAAGGCAGTTAGGATAAAAATGCACTAATTTTAATGCTGTTTTCCCCCAAGTGAGTTTCTGAGTCAGGTTGCTGGCTTAATTGGCAATATCTCTGTGGCTAGTTAAGACAGTCTTGGTGGCAATTGGTGGCAGCCCAGAGGATGGTCTCGAGGTGGATTGGGGTGGTTGGCTTCCTCCCCTTCCTTTTCTGAATCTCTGTCCACCTTCTTCACCAGTGGTGTTAAACTCAAATAAAAAAGGAACCACTAACTGGGGATAAAGGCTACATACTGACTTAGGAAGCCACATATTATCACTATCATGTTCTATTGTATTTTGATTTATCCTTAAAAAAACACTTCCCAACTGCATTTTCATCTGGTTCAGTTTTTACTCAGAAGTGCTGCTGGTGGCATGTTTGACATCTCTGTTTTTTGCCACTCTCTAGATCTCTCTTGGATTCACTTTTGCCCTAACCTTCCTGGGGGCGAAGGTTGGTGCAGTTACTACTGGGAAAAGGGGTGGACAGTATACCCCGCCTTTCTCTAATCTCCACTCACCTGCAGTCTCATACTATCTATCTCTTGTGGGACTTAACTTCCTTCCCTTCCTCCCCTCTACCTCCACCAAAACAAAGACCAGTCAAAGGAACACAAGGCATAAAACACTTTAATGACAGCTTCTGACCACTGTATTGAGAAAGTATGTTCACTTAGATGTCAGATGGGCAAAGTCCCACCTACCCTGGCCTAGTTATAGCTCTGCCTTCAGGATGGCCTCCTGGCTCAGGTAGTGAGGACTTCAAAATTTTACAGGACTCTGTCCTAAGTCACTAACTCATCCATGCATTTCTCTCCTCTTCCTCAAGGTTTTCTGTTTCCTTTCATCTAGTACTGAGCTTAGCACTATACCATTCTATTGCATGTGTAAATAACTATTACATGAGTGTCATCTTGACCATAGGGATATCTGGGAAGCCACATAAAACTGTGGTCTTTGTACCACTTTTTCTTTTTTTCTTTCCCACTTTTATTTATTTATTTATTTATTTATTTATTCATTCACCTATTTATTTATTTATCTATTCACTTATTTATTCATTCATTCATTCATTTATTTGTTTATTTATTTCTCTATCTATCTATCTATCTATCTATTCATTCATTCATTCATTTACTTATTGAGGGCAATACTAAGTGTTAAGTGTCTGAGGCCACATTTGAACTCAGGTCCTCCTGATTCCAGGGCTGGTGCTCTGTTCACTGTACTACCTAGCCGGCTCCCTTTCTTTTATTTTATGAAATATAACAAGCATTTCCATACCATTGTAGAATAATAAAAAGATGATTGTGCATGAGACTGCAAATCTATTATGTAAACTTGCTATTCCTTTTACATATATAATAAATTTATTATGTAAATTTCTTTTTTCCCCTCCTCCCATATTGGTGGCTATCATTAGACAAAATTACAAATAACCACTTAATTTTTCAGCCTAATATCCCAGTCCTTTGCCATACCACCTCTGTTCCTGTCATTCTAGAGCACTCAGTTTTACCCCTCTCCACAACACAACTTGGTTTCTTATTTCTAATTTTCCCATTTATCTTTACTTCTCTCCCCCCAAGTTGCTCTTTTAAATAATTTTCTTGTGATTGGTCTCTGCTGGATAGGATATAATATAATGTTTCCAGCTCTCTTCTTGGGTTCCCTCTTAACTCCTTATTTACTCATTTCATAGGATCTCCTGAGGAGATGAGAGGGGCCTGGAATGTGTATGACAGCAGCAGCATTTTGTAGGGTCCCATGAGAAGGTCTGTGTTGTCTATGGTATATTATAATTTGTGTTTCACTTGTTGGGGGAAATATAGCTGTTCCTTCTTAGAGACTCCAGCAAACCTGACCCCATTGTCACTGATTTCTTGAAGAATTTGCTTGGAAGATCAGGCCCATCTTCTCTAGGGAGTCTAAGCAATGGTGTCAGTGTTCTTATTTATAAACCAGACAGTCACTCTCCTTGGGCAAGCAGTACTTATTGGTCAGCCTGTCTTAAGGGATACCTGGGGCTCACAAGGCTTAGCCTGTTTTTTTTTTCCAGATCCAGGTCTTTCTTCCACCCTGGGCTCACCTCCCCAGAAGTCAAGCTCTCTCTGCCTTGTCAACTTTCATTTGCTTATCCTGTGTTTGCATGTTATAAACCCTCCAGCTCTATTTATAAAGGATGAAAGAAAGCTCTAGACTATACATACACACACATCTGTGCAGTTCTGCAGATATCTTTGAGGGGAAAAAATGCACTAATTTTAATGCGGCTTTCCCCCAAGTGAGTTTCTGAATCAGGCTCCTGGCTTAATTGGCGATATCTCTGTGGCTATTTGCACTCTCTCACAGCACGGGGATGGGGCTTGCTATTGATTTCATAGTTGCTAATGGCCATCTATAAAATAAGAAGCTTTTGTGGCAAAGACTAAATCCAGCCCTGGAATTGCACAGCTTTATTGTTTTCGGTTGCCAAGACGTGATCTGCTTAAATAGTCCAAGTTGTTTTATTTAATAAACTTCCTGTTTCCGTTCTTTTTATGGCAGGTGGGATAGCAATGAAGCCCATGCTTGTGGAGGTGGCACAGCTGTGAGAGTGTTGACCTTGGAGATTTGGCCCCAGAAGGGTTAGCATCTGTTAGAGGCTCCTTTCAGGGGCAGTTGGGGAGGGGAAGAGAGGCATCTGGAAACAGAAAGAATGCAGAAGAAGGGCTTTGGAATCTTGCATAGGGGACTTGCTATGTTTCAATTTAATTTTAAAGCACATATTAAGCACCCCCACATGCTAGGCACTATGTTAGATACCAGGAATATGAAGACAAAAATAAAAGGATACCTGCCCTCAAGGAGCTCCTATTCTACTAAGCACATACACAGTATATGCTTTGGTGGGAGGTGTGTGTAGGGGTGGGGTGGGGAGGAAGGGAAGGAAGTTGAGTCCTACAAGAGAGAGATGGAATGAAATTGCAGGCCAGTGGAGATTAGAGAAAGGAGGGGAATACACTGGCTACCTCCTTTCCCAGTAGCAACTGCACCAACCTTCAACCCCATATGGATGGAGATCTATAGAGTGGTAAAGAATAGAGATGTAAAATATGCCACCAGCAGCACTCCTGAGTAAACATAAAGCATATACAAATAAATACAAAGGTATTTTGGTGGTCTGGGAAAGCACTGAGTAGGGAACTTAAAAAGGTGTCAGTCATATACTCTCTTGTATTTAGCAATTCCATTAGTCCCTAGTCTCATACACAAAATATCCCAAAGAGAGCTGCCTTTTAAGCTTTTAAGGTCTTTCTATACAAATCTAAATCAGCATAGGGTGATTGTGCAATGCTAGATACCAGTAACCAGGTAGCATATCTCCTACCCACATCACTGCTCCATTTATGCACCTCCTACCACACCATAGCTCTGAAGATCAGAGATTATCTGATTATTTCTGGCTTTGGGGGAAACAGGCACTCTAATACACTATTGGAGGGACTGTGAATTAGTCTAGCAACCATGGAAAGCAAATGGAACTATGCCTAAAAATTGTGCATCTAGAAATATCACTACTAGGGATACAAATCCCAAAGAGATCAATAAAAGAGGAAAAGGACTTATATGCATAAAAATATTACTAGCAGTTCTTTTTGCAGTCACAAAGAACAAGAAACTATCATCAAATGGGGAATGACTGAACAAATTATGGCACATGAATGTCATGAAATGATTAAAGAGATAATTTCAGAGAAACCTGGGAAGATTTGTATGGACTGATTCAAAGTGAAGTGAGCATAAGTAAGAGTACAATTTGTTCAATATCAATAATATTTTAATGACAAACAACTTTGAAAGATTTAAGAACTCTGATGAAGCAATGGCCAGTCATAATTCCAGAGAACTGATGATTAACCATGCTACTCATCTCCTGACAGAGAGGTGCTTATGTGTAAAATGCAGAATAAGACATGTTTTTAGATATGGACAATGTGAGAATTTGTTTTCTGTGATTATACCTATTTGTTACAAGAGTTTAATTTTTCATTTTCTTTTCCATTGTTAGGGAGGTGGGAGAGAGAGAAAAGAAATACTTATTAATTGAAAAAAATAAAAGTAACATAAAATCACTTCATTTCTTTTCTCTGTATCTGTCATCTACTTCTGTCTCTGTCATTCTCCTTCTCTCTTCCATTCTCTCATAGTTAATTACTATTGGGATTTCTGAGTGAGAATATCCAAATTTCCTGGGATTGCTTCTTAAAATATTTATGGGAAGGCACTTCTCAGTACCAAATAGTTTGGAAAGATTTCTATTTCCCTGATGATGCACTAGTATTACTGATGAGCTTTCTATGGATATGTCCCACCTACTCAACTCCACTGTACATCAAGGACTATTCCTTCTTCTTCCACACTTTTCCCTAGAAATATCACTACTAGGGCTATAAATTTTATATACTTTCCCCACATTACTCACCACAGTGCCTTGCACACGATAGGTTTGCGGCAATCTTTGTTTCTGCTGCTGGTGGTCTCTGAGCTAATTATATAGCAAGGCTTCAATTTGTTAGATCACCAATATGATTCCTCCATACTAGGGACCTTTCTTATCTTTTGCACATAGATGGATTAATTTGATTGAAGGGAGTTTGATACAAAGAGGACACAGAATATGGGAGATGGGAGAGAGAGGTGAAAATTGTAGGAGTGGAATGTGATCTATTTTCTTGGCTACTCTCTTATTTTTCTTAGTCTCATTATTTTATAGCTGCCATTTTTTCTTTTCCATTCCCATTCTCCATTCCTCTTTTCTTCTTTCTTCACCTTTATCACTCTTTTTTTCTCTTCTTCCTCTCATTTTTACCCTTCCCTTTCCTCCTCTTTCTTAAAAGCCTATAGTTTGGAGGAACAGGCTATTTGGGGGTAAGTTGACTCTAGACATGCTGCTCCTTCTATCCAATATCCCTGATCTATCCTTTCCCTGGAACATATTCCCACTCTGTACTCAATGCCTGGAATCTTCCTTGTTAGATGCTTCCAGCTTCCAGGCTAACTAGAATATACCTGCCTGTGATACTAGAATGGAGAAATCAATCAAGTCATGCCTGAGCGAGACTCTTGATGCTATCCTATAAAATTTCTGATACAGTTCTGAATTATACTGATAAATTTTTGTATAGGACAGTCCAGGTGCACCTGTACAGAACTAGCAATCCTGTCAAGAATCTGAAAAAACCTTGGTGCTTAGTATGAAAGAAGCCTCTTACATGATCATTTATCTCTTTCTTTCTCTTGCTTTTGCCTGAAAATCATCTTATCTAAGACCTGAATTCCCTTACTGGTTAAGTCAAGATAATAATAATAGCACTTATACAGAGATTTAAGGTTTGCAAAAAACATTTTCCAAATATTTTATTTGGTCCTCACAACAACCCTTCAATTTAGGTACTATTATTATTCTCGTTTGACAGATGAGGAAATTGAGGCATTTAGAGGCCAAGTGACTTATCCGGGATCACATGGCAATAGCTGAGGTTAAATTTGAATTCAGGTCTTCCACATCTAGGCACAACACTATGCAATGTGGCACAGCTGTCTCATGTATCATGTTGAGACATCGCATTTAACCTTGCTGCATAGGCAAATATAATCCTGATGTATCCTTTATCCCTTTCTCCCACCTCTGTGTGTCTCAAGTTAAGCT
The DNA here is from genome assembly GCA_011680675.1 of Gymnobelideus leadbeateri. Taxonomy (NCBI): domain Eukaryota; kingdom Metazoa; phylum Chordata; class Mammalia; order Diprotodontia; family Petauridae; genus Gymnobelideus; species Gymnobelideus leadbeateri. The sequence continues at coordinate 248,584 of WOXC01009676.1, read as the reverse complement.
ATGAGGTTTTTTTCATGTGTTAATAAAATTCACTAAATAGAAGCCTTTTTAGCATTACTGACTGGCTTGCCTTTTGGGTAGAAACCTCTAATAAATGCCCTAAAGCAGTTGCAATGTGTTGGGATAATGCTTCTCTCTTTCCTCTCCTCATTTTCCCTTCTCTTTTTTTTCTTGGAATCATAGAATCTCAAGTTGGAAGGGACCTCAAACGATATTTAGTCCAATAACACCTAAGTAGGATCCTCCTCTGTCATTCCTGACAAGTGATAATTTAGTGGTAAAGGGGACTCTCCTGTATTGCTCATCCTATTTGTGGAGAGCTTTGAATTGTTAGCAAGTGTTTCCTTTGCTTATTTCAAGGGATCTCTAAGTAAGACTTTTGTTCTGCCACTGCACAAATCTAGACACTGTCTCTCCCTGTCATTGATGACTTATGTATAATTCGTACCTGAGAAATTCTCCTACTGAGAATAAAGATCATTTCTGAAGGTCCTGTAGCCTAAGAGTGTGGGCTGCAGGTACCTGGCTATTTTGGAGAAGAATGTGAAGAATTTCTCTTTTAACCTTCTTAAAAGGGGTGGGGATGGGCGGGGGGAGAGGGAATAAGCATGTTTTAAGTGACTACTATGTGGCAGTCACAGGGCTAAGGGCTTTACAAATATCTTAGGAACATTGAAGAGACAGATCTACTAGTCTGGAGTTTCCTCTGGGATGCAAAAAAATCTAACTTTAGCCTTTATGATTCTAGAGAGAATTAATACTCTGAGATCTAGGAAAACTGACTGGGCCATCAACAGGCATCTTGACTTATGTTTTGCCACGGGACTCCTATGATGCTAGAGGAGAGAGTGAGGCTGATGACTTTGTGCAGCTCTGATTCACTTAAATCCAATACCCTGGTAAGTCTAGACATCACCTTTATGATGTCATTGGTCCTTTTTGAGAACAAAGGATGAACAACAACAAGAAGAAGGAAGACTGAAGGAGGATACAGGAAGGAAGGAGACAGGTGTCTGTCTGTCAAATGGCTCCATGATCTCGTCTATTTGTATGATTTCTCTTGTAACGTGGATTTTATTCCACCATGTCTGCCAGTTCTGTGTGACTTATATCCTTGTCTCCTCACAAGTTTGACCCAGAGGGTCCACCCACCATGTTGGAGGGGATGGTATGAGGGTACGATAAAGTGAGGATTGAAATGGCAGTCTCTGCCTATCTACCTGGATTCTTTACCCTTGCCACATGGTCAGCCCCCCCTTTTTATCACATATTTCTTTGATGACATCTTTTATCACTGGTTATATATGGCAGCCTGTTCATACCCACCATGGGCTTCTCCATCCCCCTCCGTGTGGTATTCATTTTCAATTCTTGGGAGACTTTTGGATCCTGTGTCTCTTTGCTACAAAACGATGCTGGTAGGATGTTGGTATTAAAAGAATGGACTTTTGTTGGGATTGAGGAAGAAAGGGTAGGGGTTATAAAGAGCTTTGCAACTTCCCAAGGGCAATCAAGTCCTCTCTTTCTCTTAGAGTTCAACCTCCTGTTGAGCTGCCATTCCTCATCAGAGAGAATGAAAAATCCTGAAGCCAGGACTGCCAACCAACACGGTTAGCTGGTGTTTTATCACAGAGACTAGAGATATTTTTATTGATATGAGCACTACTTACATGTCTTTCTTTTTATGTTTTAATTTTGGTAATTCTTTGTGGATCACCAGCCTCAGGAATAAAAAGAAAGATAGAGATGCAGGATTGGGCCAATATTGATGCTTGAGGAAGGCATTCTTGTTGAAAATATCAGTGATGGAGGGAGTGAGAGTGGGGGAAAAGGAGTGTATATCTATTTCTACCCATATTATTGATTGAGAAACTCTAGTTAAGACCAAGTCTAATTTCAGCTACATTTCAGTGTATACAAGGCTGCATAATTCTAGAGTTTTTTTTAAAAGATGTTTTACAACTTTGAAACTCTCCTCCTTTGTTACTTTAAACCCCTGTTTGTTCCCCTTTAGTCATTAGCAATAAAACCCTTAGGAAACCTAAAAAAGGGCTGTGTACTTATTTCCGAGACAGCAGGGAATGGGGAAAAATTGGAAACAGCATCTCTTTCTTCGGAAGAGCAGGGGAGGGACCCAGTTGGGAGTGATAGCTAGGGAGCGGGCAGCTCAAGCAGGAGAAATGGTGTGGGAAGGGATCTGGAGGTTTAACATCAGCAGGAGACCCATGTGACACCACAGGGGGAAAGGTGGGATTGATAGAAGGGAAAAACCTTTGCTCCCAAGGTCAAAGGCCCCCAGATGACCCAACAGGTCTGGGGTGGTAGGTTAAGGGGACTCCAGGCCCCTTGTCAAAAAGTGGTAAGCACTTTGATCCAAGTCTACGTGAGCCTACAAGAGTGAGTGTATTAGGAGCTAGGAAATCTCTATCATGCAAATGAGAACTAATGAGGCTTTCATGATTACCTTTAATTAGCTTTACTGCATGTGGCTGCTGATATATGTGTGTAGACTCAGACAGGCAATACACATAGAGTCTATTGGCTTCATTAAAATGAGAGGCTTTTAAAAAATGAGTCTGCAATATGCAAATTGCCTATTAAATGTTTAATAAAAAAGATTCCAGGGGAAAAAATTGACTGTACATCTATTTCTGCCCATGTTTCTGCTTGAGAGCAAGTGTGTGGAAATGAACACCATGTTTCTTTCCTTTCCTGCCCGGGGTAACTTGGTGTCTAATAACCCAGCAGGGTTAGAGGGAAAGTTCTTCTTTTCATACTTCTACTCCCCTTGTAATGATGATCAGCTAAGAACAGGGAATAGGCTTATCTTGTGTAATCTCTCTCTTTCCCCCTTCTGCTTTCCAGGGAAGCTGAGCACCATGAGTAACTTGAAAGGTATTTCCTTTAGTGAAGGACTCTAATTTACAAAGTCAGCCTCTTCTTTATAAACTCCCTATCCTTTCATCTTTGGGGTTGCAAGTGAAGCTATCTTTGATGGAATCAGATCCATCAGAAGTGGTTTGGGGTACCTGCCTTCCACCAGGATTCAGTCTCAAAGTGCTTTCCAGGAACACATGGTTTCCTAGACAATCCTTACCCCTTGCATTATTGCTAAGTGGGAGTAAGGTTGGAGAAGGAAATGTCAGACCACTCCAGTATCTTTGCCAAGAAAACCCCAAAGAGTCAGACATGACTGAAAAACGACTGAAAAATGAGTAATGTGCACGAGAATTTTGACTGCCATATTAAAAAATGTTTATAGTAGCTTAGTCTGGGAAACACAAAGTTCAAAAGTCAGGGAAACCTTTAAACTGTTGGGATTCTGTGTCATCTGCTAAGGAGCTTTTCTAGTTCGAAATTATTTCGTTTCTTTGGGGCTCAAATTCTCATTTGGATTCAGTTCTATAAGCTTTTGTCAAGTACCTACTATATGCCAGGTACTATACTGGGACACTGAGATACAAAGACAAAAATAAAAACTATCCATGTTTTCAAAGAGCTTATCTTCCAGGCTCCAAGATTTCAGGGCTCCAAGAGAATCAACCACAGGAAAATACTCCTTTCCTTTTTTTCTCAGGAGAAGGATAGCATAATTTAAGCTTGATGTCAGAAAAATATTCTTAACTATTAGCACCCTTCAAAAATGTAATGGACTGGTGATGGTAGATTTACTTACTTTGGGGTTGGGGTATGAGGGCAGAGAAGGATCAAATCAAGGCTAAGGATTATTGTCAGGAATATTATAGAGGAAATTCTTTTTCAGATGCGGGTTGGATTAGATGGCCGCTGGTGTCCCTTTCAACTCTGAAATTCCATGATCCTGTGATTTTGTAAGTGGAACTGGGAGCCCAAATTCCGAAGTTATACTAGGGAGAGAAGTGTGTTCTGTGTTAACTAGCCTAAGATTAAATGTTTTCTTTTCTTTCCTCTTAAGGTTTTGAAACCCCCCGCCCCACCAGCCTTTCTCTGCTGACCTTCACTAAAACTTGACTTTGATGCATCACTGTAGTAGGGAGCTGACCTTGGATTCTTGGAAGCAGTGTTAGCTGAGTACAAACTTTGCCAGTACTGCCAAGCTGGAAGGATTTTGAGTACAGCTGGGAGAGGAAGGCTTCAAGTGTAGCTTGATGTCAGACTGTGTGTCTTCTATCTCAGAACCAGCTTAGTACAGTTCTGAGGAACCTACCAACTAGAAAGCTGTTTACCAGGTCACGATTTCTTTTTCACAATGGCAACTCATGAAGATTGTAAAATAAGACATGGAGAGATCATGAACTCTGTTATTAGGATTAGTTTCCATACCAAAGAATATATAAATCCTCAAAATATTTAAACCACTCTCTGCTGTTTTCAGGGTGAGATGAGTGTGTCTTCATCTAAGGCAGGATAGAGAATGGGTATCAGCGCAGTGCAGATGCCAGATGTGGTGATAGAAAAGATTCCTGTGGATTCAGATCTCAGGAAAAAGTTTGAAATTCCTAAAGAAAGCAGGAGGAAATATTAGCTAAGATTATTGTTGTTCTGTTAATTTAGTTCCCCAGTTCAAAGACCTAATAGACTTCTGTGTTCTGGGAAAAGTAGTACATGAGATAAGAAATGGTTACCTAGGCCTAAATTCTGGGATTTGGAGCATGTTCCATGCTTTGGGGTGAATAGTAGACCCTTACTCATAGCCTTTTTACTCGTGTTTTAGACTCAATTCTACTTGAACTGATTGATTTCTTAACCAATAGTAGATTTAAAGCAAAAAATTATAAATGGTTGGGGAGAGATTGGCTGGCTAGGGTCAGACACGATGATAATAATAAAAAATGTTGGCTGACAGCTTAAAAATGATGGAGGAGATAGTACACTATAAAGAGTGGACACACAAAACAAAAAAAGCACAGCATTTGGGGCTGCTTAGTGTAGAGCACAGAGCCCTTAACGCTTCTATAGCTCCTGAGGTCATCACTGTGTTAAAACACAGTAATTAACATTCATTATAATGACTCAAAGTGATCAAGAAAAGGTTATATTCTGTTCAGTATCTCCTGTTTAAAGAGGTAAGGGAATATGTAATATATTTTAGAAAGATTTCCATTCCAAATGGTTAGAATAAGAAGATTTTGGTGCTTAGAGGAGTTAGTTTCATTTATTTGGGAAATTCAATTCTGTGGATCTCTTGCTTCTTAGAGAATGCCATCTAATGAAGCTTTGATTCATAGGACCATACATTAAAGAGGAAAGGGTCCTTAGGGTTCATCCATTTCTATTCATCTATTTATCAGATTAAGAAACTGAGGCTCAGGGGACGGAGCCAAGATGGCGGAGTAGAAACAGCTCTTCCAAGCCTCTCTGCCCCCAGTTTCCCCACAAACTATGTAAAAAAGGACTGTGAACAACTTCTGGAGCCCCAGCACCCACAGAACGACACAGAGAAGCTAACCTCCCGCTGAGGACAGCCCAGCAGCCCTGCCAGGAAGGACCAGCGCAGCCGTCTGGGAGCCGGCAACGCGCAGAGCGCAGAGCGCAGGAGCCGAGCCGAGCCCAGCTTCGCGTGAGCCGAGGTTTTAGCTCCAGGGCGGCAGGGCCAGCAGCCGGCAGGAGGAACCCCAGAACATCAGGAGCTGTGGCGATTCCAGAATTATCAACATAGACATGCCTAGGACAAAGTAAGAGGTTAGTGTCCTATGGACTTTGGGACCAGTATTTGGGGAATGCGTCAGCTTCCTCCCCTGGGGGCTAGAAGCCACTGAGGAGACACGCCATTTTGTAGTTTTTCAGAGGCAGCTCCAGCTCTTGGCCTGCAATTAATTGTAGGGAGATCCAGCGATCAGTCTTGGGGGGTAATCGCTCTTGCTTTAACCTCCCTGGATCTGGATTGTGATCTAGGGTGGAAGTCGTGGGTGGGTTTACAGCTTGCCAGAAACGGAAGTTGCCCCCCACACGTTCGGGACGAAAATTCCTCTTTCTGGCCTTAAAGCCATAGTGTGGCAACAAGCCCAAAAGTCAAGTAATTAAGTGGCAACATGCCAAGGCAAAGGAAACAGAAAAATGCAACCTAGACTCCTATTTTGGGGGCATAGAGCGGGAAAAGGACTGTGAGGTCAGAAGGCCTGCTCCAAAAGCCCCAGGGGAAAACATGAGCGGGTTGCAGGCCATAGAGGACCTTAAGAAGGACTTTAAAAATCAAATAAGAGAAGTGGAGGAAAATTAGAAAGAGAAATGAGAAGGATGCAGGAAAAGTATGAAATGAGGGTCAACAGCCTGACTGAGGAAAACAACACCTTAAAAAATAGACTAGCTCAAATGGCAAAGGAGGCCCAAAGGGCATTGAGGAGAAGAATGCCTTAAAAAGTCGAATTTGCCAGATGGAAAAAGAATCTCAAAAGTTCACTGAGGAGATTCATTCCTTCAGAGTTAGACTGGAGCAAATGGAAGCTAGTGACTTTATGAGAAATCAAGATGCCGTTAAGCAGATCCAAACAAACGAAAGATTAGAAGGCAATGTGAAATATCTCATAGGAAAAACCACTGACCTGGAAAATAGATCCAGGAGAGACAATTTAAAAATTATTGGACTACCTGAAAGCCATGATCAAAGAAAGAACCTAGAAATCACCTTCAAGAAATTCTCAAGGAAAATTGCCCTGATGTTTTAGATCCAGAGGGCAAAATAGAGGTTGAAAGAATCCACCGATCACCTCCTGAAAAGATCCCAAAAAGAAAACTCCCAGGAATATTATAGCCAGGTTCCAGAATCCCCAGATCAAGGAGAAAATACTACAAGCAGCCAGGAAGAAACAATTTCAATATGGTGGAAACACAATCAGAATAGCCCAGGACCTGGCAGCTTCTACACTGAGGGATTGAAGGGCATGGAATACGATGTTCCAGAGGGCAAAAGAGCTGGGAATGAACCCAAGGGTCACCTACCCAACAAAACTGAGTATTTTGTTTCAGGGGAAAATATGGTCATTCAGTGGAATAGAGGACTTTCAAGCATTCTTGAGGAAAAACCAGAGTTGAATAGAAAATTTGACATCCAGACACAAGAAGGAAGAGATGCCTGAGAAGGTAATCAGGGAAAAGAAATCCAAAGGAACTTATCAAAGTTGAACTATTTACATTCCTATGTGGAAAAGCAATAACTGTGACTGATGATATCTTTCTCACTATGAAAATAATGGAAGAAGGGCGTGTGGTCATATGAATACATATGTGAATGTGTGTATATGGTTACAGCTATATGGATAGAGGGCATAGGTTGAATTTGTTGGGAAGGGAGAATACTCAAGGGATGAAATTATGAGGTGAGAGAGGAAAGTGGCAAGAGGAGATGGGGAGAGACAGGGTAGGGTAAACTCTCCCATGTAGAAGAAGCAAGGGGAAGTGGTTGCAAAGGAGGGGTAGAATAAGGAAGGCTAAAAAGGCAAAACCACATTCACATTGAATTTGGTTCAGGGAGAAAAATGACATACATACTAAATGGGATATCTCAACCTGCAGCAGGATAGGGGGAAGGGGGATGAGAGGAGGGATGATGGATGGGAGGGCATCCTTGGGGTGAGGGGAGGTTGGAAGTACCCACTATAGAAGAGGGACAGGATCATGTAGGGAATGGACCAGGTGGGGGGTGGGATGAGTGGGAGGGAATTATAAGTAGCCTTGTACAATATATCTACTATGATAATGTTTTGCATAGCCAGACATGTACAACATATACTGAATTACTTATCTCCCAAGAAGGAATGGGTGACAAGGGAGGAAGGAAATGGATCTGAAATTCGAGGTCGTAACATTAAATGTTTCAAATATATATAAATACTATTAGTAATACTCTTTAGCTTGTAATAGGGAGATAAGATGTGCAGGCATTGGGACACAAAAATTCACCTTCCTCTAATGGAAAAGTTGATGGGGGTATGGGAGAAGGTATGGGAGAGAGCAGATTGGAGGAAGTGATATCTTGTGGGACTACTATTCTGGGAGGCTGGGTGGGGAATAATGGGGGAAAAATGATTGTAACTCAAAATCTGGCGGAAATGAATGATGTAAAACAGAAGTTAATAAAGCATTTGTTTAAAAATAAAAGAAACTGAGGCTCAGAGAGGTAGTGATTCACTCAAGGTCATAATAGTAGTACAGTGGAAAAATCAGGATTCCGAACTTAGGACCTCTGACTCCAAATCTATTTCTTTTTCTTCTAACAATGGCTTGTAGGACCATTTAAAACATCATTTTGTAGACTTTTTTTTTTTTGCTTTTTGGAGGGCACTTGGGGTTAAGTAACTTGCCCAAGGTTACACGGCTAGGGTTGGTTTTTTTTTTTTTATTTGTGTGTGTTAAGTGTCTGAGGCCAGATCTGAACTCATGTCCTTCTGACTCCAGGGCCAGCACTCTACTGACTGTGCCACCTAGACACCCCTAAAACACATCATTTTGGCACTAGTCTATTGGCTATCCCTGAAGAAGGCTTCTGAGGGAGAGCTTATCTGAGTGGGTAAACCTAATTCTGGGTGCTACCTGGCTAGGTACAGAGTTAAGACAGGTGAGCTACCTACCCCAACTGAGAGATGGTGATATGTGGCTGGCTCTGGTGTTTGTCCTTGTTCCTTTTTTGTCTTTTTGGAGGGAGGAAGTCAGGGCAATTGGGGTTAAGTGACTTGCCCAAAGTCACACAGCTAGTAAGTGTTAAGTGTCTGAGGTAGCATTTGAACTCACGTCCTCCAGACTCCAAGGCCGGTGTTCTATTCACTGTGCCATCTTAGCTGCCCCGTTTGTCCTTGTTCTTAAAGAGGACCATGGCATCAGGAAGGTGATGCCGTGACTTGCAAGTGAATTAGATTTAAGTGAGGGAGGGCTGTGCAAAGTCACCAGCTTCTCTTCCCCAGAGTCATCTGGGATGTGGCTGGAATGAAAGAAGGAAGGAAAACACAAGAGGGAAAAAATAGAGTGGAGAAGGGAGGGAGAGAAAGTGGGAGAGATGAGCTTGGAGAGATCAAGGAGGCAATTGGATGGTTTAGACTTATGGCTGGTTTTGTCCAAGCTCAGATGGATGAATCCCTTTAAGAACCAGAAAGAGGAGGTATTGAAGAGCTATCCAGAGCCTTCAAAGCAGGGCTATGCCAGCAAAGGCAATATAACATCAGAGCTACAAAGATTCCTGTGGCTCACCTGTATCAACACTATCAATTTTCAGATTAGAGAACAGAAGGATAATCTGCTCAGGATTAAACAGCTAGTTATTAGCAGTACTAGGAACTGAATTAAAGTCTCCTGCTTCCCTCTTCAGTGTTCTTTTCATCATTCCATGCTGTCAATTACCTCTAGTTATTTCCACTGTTGGACAGCTAGATGGGCAGTAGATGGGCTGGCCTTGGAGTCAGCAGGACCTGAGCCAAAACTTCCCCCCTGTACTTACTAGCTGTGTGACCCTGGGCAAGTCACTTAACGCATTTGCCTCAGTTTTCTCATCTGTAAAATGGACTAGAGAAGGAAATCGTAAACCACTCCAGTATTTTCCCAAGGAAACCTCATAGGGGAGGTTGGACACAATTGAATAACAAAAATCTTCACTGTCAGCAACCTTGACCTTTTTCTCTTGAAAGAGCCATAACAATATTCTAGAACCTCGGACAAATTCAGTTATGAGGTGGAGGTATTAGTAGTGTTGTAGAGTATGGCCTCGTTATAGGTGTAATTTTGCTAGAAGAGAAAGAATCTGTGTCCTACAAAGAGTCCTGCAAATGTTAGGGAAGCAGGTAAAGGAGAGGGAGAAAGGGAGATAGAGATAGATAGATTAGATAGATAGATAGATAGATAGATAGATAGATAGATAGATAGAGACAGAGAGACAGAGACAGAGATAGAGGCAGAGACAAAGAGAGACAGAGAGAGACAAAGGAGACACAGAGAGAGACAATTATGGAATCTGGGGAGTGACTGCCCTATCTGGGCACATGAATCCAAGGAAGGCCACAAGGTAAAGTCCAGGTGGTTATCATAGAGTGGGCACAATCTACTGGATGTCAATCCTGGAACAAAACTCTGTTTGCTCCCGTGCTATATATCTGGATCTGGATCTGGTCTGTTTCATTACTTGCTTCTGAGTTGCTGACCCAGACTCCTTTCTTCTGACCTTGTTTATAGACTAGTTGGCATTGGCCCCCTTTCTTGCTGTAACTTGATTTTGGGATTCTACCTTAACTTCCCACTCTGAACCTCATAGCCAGTTCTCTTTCCCACTGCTCATGCTGGATGTTACTTGCTAGAAGGGCAGTTGCAGATTGCAGATTTTTAACTATTTATGAACTCCATGCAATCTAGCAATCATGTCCCTAAATATACCACGCTGTACAATCTCAGGGCAAATTAAAGCACCAGATAAATCTTTCCTCTCAGTTCAACAAATGTTTCTTACATTCGATTTTAAAATGATGGTGAGCAATAATAAACTTTATGAAAAGTTCCTTATGTAATGGGGGAATGCAGGGAGTTTACTGGCACTTCAGTAAGGGCAATGAGAACAACCTGGATTTGGAGGGAGAGGACTTGGGTCAGATTCCCCACTTTGTTATTATAACTAATTCATGATCACTCTGTCTCATTCTGGTTATTTATAAAGTGGTGTTGACCTTAATGGTCCCTAAGGTCATGTCCTTTATAGATTTAAATCATAGTTATGATCCTATGAATTAACTCACCAGGAAGGGTCTTCTTTTCCAGCTCTCTACTATTCACCCTAGTCCTACTGTTTTGGAAAGGTCGTCAGAGCACCTGGGTTCCAATTCCAGCTCTGTTACTTACTATCTTTATGAACTGGACAAATCACTTAAACTCCCTTGGCCCCAGGTTGCTAAACTGTAAGATAAGGGTGTTGGGCTTCTAAGGTCTTTCACAACTTTAGTTCTAAGATTCTATTATTCTATTCCACCATCAGCCGTAACTCACCCAGATAACCCTGAGTCCCAGCATCTCTTGAGAATATAACAAATTTCCTCAGTAGCCCCCTGGAGGGTTGGCCCTGGCTCATTTGAACCTGGTGCTAAGGGCTAACCCAGAAGGGTGCAGACAGGGGTATGGGGAACAGCAGCTCTTTTCCAAGGGATCTCCAATTAGTGATTGACAGGGAACTTATCAGTGAGTCCATGCAGTACCATTCATCTTCCATTAAGCTATGCAAGGGCTCTCTGGGGGGAAGGGGGAGAGGAGAAGCCTTTCTGAAATGTTAGCTTGGCTTTATTTGCCACAGCCATCACAGGAAGAAGATGCCAAGCAAAGCCAGATCGCTGGCTTCAGGTCCCAAGTGAAAATAGGCCATTCTCTTCTGAATGGATTTAATGACCCAGGCACCTTCCTTTGATCAGGATATGAGAGATAAATTTATAGTGTCTGCCTCCTCCATCCTCTTTAATCCAATACATATTTCAAAGCCAGGGAAGAGGTCTCTGGTTAATTAAGTAAATCATCTTAAACCAGCTTGGGAAAGCCTGTGAATTATGAGGAAGGAGGTGCTTGGGAAGCCCATGGGATGAATTTGGATATGGGAAATTTAAAAATGCCCACAAATATCAACATCCATGTGCATTGGTGAAGTTTTTCCCCATGCCAATTTATTTTCCACGTGGCTCCCAAGATGATTTTCTAGAGTGTAGGTAGGACCATGCTACTTTCCAATTCAATAAACTACAGTGGTTACCTATTACCTCCAGAACAAAATATAAGGGTTTTTTTGTTTGACACTCGAAATTCTTCATAACCTGTTTTTTCAGCCTTCTTATACTTTACTCCCATCTATGTGCTCTATGATCCAGCTACGCTGACCTGCTTACTGTTCCTCCCACATGAAACTTCATTTTCTATCTCAGAACCTTCCACCTCTTAGAATCCCTAGTTTCCCTTAAGACTTGGCTCAGATGCCACTTTCTGCAAAGGACCTTTTTCTATCCCCCAGCTTCTAGAACATTCCCTTCCAAGGAAAGGGTTCTTAAGCTATAATCCATAGACTTCAAAACATATTTTGAGAACTGTATTTCAGAACAATTTTTTTCCTTAATAAACCAAATGAATCTTATTTTATGCATTTAAAAACATTATTCTTAGAAGGGCATCATATGTTTCACCAACTGCTAAATTGGTCAATGACACAAAAAAGTTTAAGAGCCTTTAGCCTAATGTCATCTTTCATTTACACTGGGAAGCACACTGATAATACTATAGGACTTAGAATCCTGAAGATCTGAGTTCAAATCCACTCTCAGATACTTGCTGTTTTCTTAATCCTTAATGCTGTTTGGCTCAGTTTCCTCATCTACAAAATGAGCCAGAGGAGGAAATGGCAAACCAGTATCTTTGTCAAGAAAATCCAAAATGGGGTCACAGAGAGTCAGACATGACTGCACAACAATCATCATCAAAGAAGTACATTCCATATAAGAGGCAAATAAGAAATGCAGAGGCAAGAAGTAGCAAGAGAAAATTGTCAGGGAGGGGGTAATTAATAGTTTCTGTGACTGGAACATAGAGGACATAAAGGATATTGGTATGAAATAAGCCTGTAAACGTAGGGTGGAATCAGGTAAGAGGATTTTAAATGTCATATAAATGGTTTTATATGGCCAATAAAATACCACTGAAGATTTTTTGAGCAGGGGAGTGACACAGTCAGAAAGCATTAAGAAGGTTCCCAGAATGGTCTGCATGACAGAACAGTCAGTCACAGTTTGGTCCATTTGAGGCATGAAGCTGGACTTTTCCTCTGGAATCCCATCACTGGAATAAATGAAAGCCAACTAGAGCACCTCATAAATCTCATTGCTTCCTCTCATTTATAAGCCCAGGCTTTGAAAAGTAGGGGTGATAGAAACAGACCATTGAGCTCTCCACCTATTCATGTTCATAAAGATTCATTCTTACATTGTCAGATAAGTCTTCCTGAAAGAACTTTTATCAAAGTCCTCTCTGGCTCAAAAACCTTTAATGGCTCCCTCTTGTCTACAAGATAAAGTCCAAATTCTTTAGTATGGAAAATCTTTTATAACTCAACTTTGCCACATCTTTCTTATTATTTCAAACTACTTAAAACTGTATTTTTATTAGAAATTTCTCCAACCTTACAGCTCTTAGGCACCTTTTTCACCAAAGTTTTATTGTACCTTATCTCTTTATAACATTGTAATTTATAGATGTCATAACTTCTGCCACTCCACCCATTGGGCCTTCTCTTGTGACAGAGAAATGCAGGTAAGCAAAAACAACTGACTCATCAACTATGAGTTATAATGTACTTTCAGGATTCCTTACTCATGGTACTGTCTCTCTCCAAGGAAAGGAGGGAGGTGTATTCCCTCACCCTTTCTCTGCAACCAGGGTTAGTCATTGCAGTTACCCAAAGCTTGATTTCATTTTCACGTTCTTTAAATTTACATTGTAACCATTGTGACTATTTTTGCTGCTTTTGATTACTTTAGTATTATTATTTCATCAGTTCATAAAGGTCTTCCTGTGTTTCTCTCATATCCAAAGTCATTGTTTCTTATGGCCCAAAACCCATTATATTCTTACATCAAAATGTGTTCAATATTTCACCAATTGGTGAGTATCTATTTTTCCTACTATAAAATACTCAAAAGAATATTTTGGTGCAGAACCAGAGGGCAAAATAGAGGTTGAAAGAATCAACCATTCACCTCCTGAAAAAGATCCCCAAAAGAAAACTACTAGGAATATTATAGCCAGGTTCTAGAGCTCCCAGATCAAAGAGAAAATATTACAAGCAGCCAAGAAGAAACAATTTGAATATTGTGAAAACACAATCAGGATAACACAGGATCTGGCAGCTTCTACACTAAGGGATCGAAGGGCTTGGAATATGGTATTCTTGAGGGCAGAGCTGGGATTAAAACCAAGAATCACCTACCCAGCAAAACTGAGTATCATGTTTCAGGGGAAAGTATGGTCATTCAGTGGAATAGAGGACTTTTAAGCATTCTTGATGAAAAAACCAGAGTTGAATAGAAAATATGACATTCAGATACAAGAAGCAAGAGAAGCTTGAGAAGGTAAACAAGGAAAAGAAATCAAAAGGAACTTATCAAAGTTGAACTATTTACATCCCTACACTGGAAAACAATAATTGTAACTGATGAAACTTTTCTCAGTATGAAAATAGTTGAAGAAGGGTATATGGGTATATGAATACATATGTGAATGTGTGTATATATGTTTACAGGTATACACAGATAGAGGGCACAGGTCAAATTTAATAGGAAGGGATGATACTTAAAACGCGAAATTAAGAGGTGAAAGAGGAATACAATGAGAGGAGATGGGAAGAGACAGAATGGTGTAAACTATCTCATATAGAAGAGGCAAGGGAAAATGGTTACAATGGAGGGGAAGAACAGGAAGGCAAAAAGGCAAAACCTTATACTCATCGAATTTGGCTCAGGGAGAGAATGACATACATACTAAATAGGATATCTCACCCTACAGGAGAGTAGGGAGGAAGGGGAAGAAAGGGGGGATAATGGAAGAGAGGGTGGGAGGGAAGGGAAGGAGGGAAGTTGGAAGCACCCACTTTTGAAAAGGGACAGGATCAAAGTAGAGAATAGAACAAGTCAGAGGTGGGATAGGAGGAGGGAAATATAGTCAGTCTTTTACAATATATCTACTATGGTAATGTTTTGCATAGCTACACATGCACAACATATAATGAATTGCTTCTTCGCAGTAAGGGTGGGTGACAAGGGAGGAAGGGAATGAATCTGGAATTCAAAGTTTTGAAATCAAATGTTTAAAATATGTAAATACTATTATTAATACTATTTTACATATAATTGGGAAATAGTATATACAGGCATTGGGGCATAGAGATTCACTATGCCCTACTGGAAAAGTCAAAGGGGGTATGGGAGAAGATATGGGAGAGAGCAGATTGGAGGAGAGGATATCCTGTGGGACTGCTATTCTGGGGTGGTGGGTAGGGGAAAAACAGAGAAAAAATTGTAACTCAAAATCTGGTGGAAATGAATGATGTGTAAACCAGAAGTTAATAAAGCATTTGGGAAAAAAAGAATATTTTGGTGCATGTAAGCTCCTTTAGTATTTGACCTCAGAAGTAGGACCTTTGGGACAGAGTGTGAACAGTTTAGTGACATTCCTCAAATAATTCCAAATTATTTTCCATATTGCCTGGACCAATTCTGTGCCTGTCTTCATGTATCCCCCTCTGGCATTGATCCCTTCTGTCTTTTGCCATCTTTGCAAACCGAGCTCTCAGACTTAATCACTTCAGCACTGGCCAAGCTAGAAAGAAGTTTCTTTGAAGCTATTAAAAGAAGACTTGATGGATTGATTCATCCTTTTGGGTTCTACATTGTTTTCCTAGTCTCTTCTTATAAAAAGGGCTTCTAGGAGGATGTCCTTCATTGTTGACATTAGAGATGCTAATTGGGAGGGAGATATGTATTCTGTATAATTGTCCAAGTGGTATCTCAGGCAGGGAATTTTAACTTTGGGTTCATGAACATTAAAAAAAAAACATTTTGATAACTGTCTTTCAACATAATTGACTTCCTTTGTGATGCTTTGTGTTTTATTCTTTGAATTTAAAAACTTTATTCTGAAGAGTCCATAGGTTTTACCAGAATAACACCAATTAATAAGAAGGTTAAGAACTCCTGCCCAAGGGACATCTGGACTTATTTCTCTCACCAGAAGTCTGGAAGAGTTACCATGACCTCTGTGGATGTTTTAATACTTCAGGGCCAATCTGTTAATCCTTATTTATTCTCACTGCCGCCAGCTGATACTCCTGACTGGGAATCTGTCTGTCCCACACGTTGCCTACATGGAATGCATTGTTTGGTCACTAATGCATTCCTCTACTGACCCTTAAGCAAACAGAGCACTTTGGTGTTTTGTCAGCATTTTTATTACTGATAACTCCCAGAGAAGAAACAGAATAAACAGATGCGGAAAGTTGCAATATCAACAATTAAAGGATTTAAAACTGGAAGGGGCCTTAGATGATCATTTAATCTACACCTTCCTCCTTTTTTCAAATGAAGAAACTTAGACCCAGAGATAACTACTAATTGGCAGAGACAATATTTGTCTACTGGTATTCCAACCCCTTAATCCACCACTCTATCTACCACTTTATGTAGTCTTAAGATTATGAAGTTACCATTATGAGTCTTAGGCACTGCATTTCCTTGGGTCTTGGGTGAAAAGCATGATTTAATGCACAGGCTTCCCTTTATTATGGTTCTACTTAAAAGGGCTCCCCCACTGTCCTGTGCATCGTACCTCACTTTCTGGCTTCCATGCTTTTGCTTATGCCATTTTCCATTTCCTCATTTACAACTCTACCTGTTGAATGACTACCTTTATTAAAAATTCTATTTATTTATTTAAAAATCTATTAATTACAAAAATAATTAAAATATTTATTTGTAAAAATTATTTATTTTATGATGTCTCCTGTTTCTTACATCATCATATCTTTGCCCAGTATCTTTTCCCTGTTTACTCCTAGAGAGCCATCCCATAAAATAATGTCATTTTTAATGAAGAAAAAACCAGCAAAACTAACTGATAGATTGAAAAAGTCCCCAAACATGCCATACCAATCAATCTACCAAAAATTATTTTATAGAACTAGAAAAAATAGTAACAAAATTCATTTGGAAGAACAAAAGGTCCAGAATATCAAGGGAATTAATGAAAAGAAATGCTAGGGAAGGTGGCTTAGCAATACCAGATTTTAATCTACATTATAAACCAGCAGTCATCAAAACTACTTGGTACTGACTAAGGAATGGAGTAGTGGATCAGTGGAATAGATTAGGTACACAAGACACAGCAGTCAATGACTATAGCAGTCTACTGTTTGATAAACTGAAAGACCCTGGCTTTTGGGATAAAAACTCACTATTTGACAAAAAACTGCTGGGAAAACTGGAAAATAGTATGGCAGATTTTGGGCATAGACTAATATCTTACACCATACACCAAAATAAAGTCTAAATGGGTGCATGATCTAGGTATAAAGGCTGATACTGTAAGCAATCTGGGAAAGCAAAGAATAGTTTACCCATCAGATTTATGGAGAAGGGAAAGTTTTATGATTAAACAAGAATTAGAGAGCATTATGAAATGCAAAATGGATAATTTTGATTATGTTAAATTGAAAAGTTTCTGTACACATAAAGCCAATGTAACCAAGATTCAGAGGGAAGTGGAAAATTGGGAAAGAATTTTTACAAACAGAGTCTCTGATCTCTAGAGGCCTCATTTCTAAAATATACAGAGAATTGAGTCAAATCTATAAGAATACAAGTCATCCTCCAACTGATGAACAAGCAGTTTTCAGAGGAAGAAATTAAAGATATCTTATAAGCATTTGAAAAAATGCTCTAAATCACTATTGATTAGAGAAATACAAATCAAAACAACTCTGAGGTACCACATCTCACCGGTCAGATTAGCTAAGATGACAAAACAGAAAAATGATAAATGCTGGAGAATGTGGAAAAATTGGAACACTAATGCATTGTTGGTGGGATTGTGAACTGATTCAACCATTCTGGAGAGCAATCTGGAACTATGCCCAGAGGGCTATAAATAAGTACATACCCTTTAACCCAGCAATACCACTTCTAGGGCTGTATCCTAAGGAGATCATAGAAGTGGGAGAAAGACCCATATGTACAAAAATATTTATAGCAGTTCTTTTTGTGGTGGCAAAGAATTGGAAATCAAGTGGATGTCCATCAATTGGGGAATGGCTAAACAAGTTGTGGTATAGAAATGTAATGGAATACTACTGTGCTATACGAAATTAGAAGCAAACAGATTCGTAATAACCTGGAGAGACTTATATAAACTGATGCTGAGCAAGGAGAGCACAACATATGTGTGACGTCTAACTTCAATAGACTGGGCTCCTCTCAGCAATGTGAGGTTATAAGACAACTCCAAAAGACTCATGATGGAAAGGGATTTCCACATCTAGAGAAAGAACTACAGAGTCTGAATGCAGATTGAAGCAAACTACTTGCTCTCTCTCTTTTCTTTTGTTTTGTTTTATTTCTTCTTTCTCATTGTTCACTCCATTGGTTATAATCCTTCTTTACAACTTGACTAATGTTTAATGTGAAGGTATTTGTAGAACCCGTATTTGATTGCATGCTGCCATGGAGGGAAGAGGTAGGAGAGGGAGGGGGAGAAAATTTGAAACTCAAGGGATTGAGGAACTGAATGTTGTAAACTAAAAGTAAATAAATGAATTAAAAGAAAAAAAAAAAAGAAAAATGTCCCAAACAGACAATGTGTAACACCTGTGGAGCTTCCAGCTCCACAAAGGGATGGATTTGAGGGTGCCTTCTCATCTCTTGATGCTTGATCTTTATAATTTTGTTACATTCACTTTCGATTCTTTGGGTGTGTGATTATTCTTTCTATTTTCATCTTTGTAATGATCATGTCTATTGTTTTCTTGGCTCTGCTTTTGACTAACCATTTTTAAAAGTCCATATAAAATTCTCCCTCTTCAATAGAGTCTCCCCTTAGTTGGTCAGGAGTTATCTTACCCTATGGACATCACATAAAACTTTGTATGCATCTCTGTTATGTATGTATTATGTATGAATCAATTAACCAATAGGAATTTATTCACGTGTTAGGTACTAAGGATACAAAGACAAACACGAAACAGTCCTTGCCCTCAGGGAGTTTACTTTCTTTGGGGGGCTAGCATACAAAACATTTTTAATATATACATATGTAATATACACAAAATAGGTATTCAATACATAAAAAGTTATTGGGGGTAGGAAGGAGAGGCATTGACAGCTGACATGGGGTGGCAAAGGTCTCCTATAGAAAGAGGCATTTGGAGGAAAACTAAGAATCCTCAGTGGCAGAGGGGCAAGAGGAGTGCATTCCAATTATGGGAACAGCATGGAAGTATAGAGATGGCAGATGGAGTGTCGTGTGTGAGAAATAGCAATAAGGCTGGACCAAGGGGACCTTAAGGGGAGAAATATACAAGGCTAGGAGGTAGGTTGGAGTCAAGTGGCCTGAAGATTAGGCGACGTTCTTAGAGGTCATGGCCAGGTTAGCCATCCAGCAATACATGTTCTCACTGTAACAACTCATAGAGAATGTGGTAGAGTGAAAAGAGTGTGAACGATGCAGCACTGAGGTTTGTGAATTGTGATGCTGCAGAATCCTTTTAAGAGTCCCTTGGACGGTAGGGAGGTCAAAATCAGTCAATACTTAAAGAAATTAATTCAGACCACTCACTGGAAGGTCAAATAGTGATGCTGAAGCTTAAATACCTTGACCACATAACGAGAGGACAGGGCTCATTGGAAAAGACTCTGATGTTGGGAAAGATTGAAGGCAAGAAGAAAAGGGGATGGCAGAGGATGAGACAGATAGACAATGTCAGGGAAACAACCAACATGGACTTGGACGGACTTTGAGAAATCATGGAAGCTAGGGTGCTAAGGTCCATGGGGTCATGAAGGGTCTGATGTGACTGAATGATTGAACAGCCACAATCTGGAGTCATACTGTTTGGGTTAAAATCTTGGCTTTGTTAATTTGCTGCCTGTGATTTTATCACTTAATATCTTGGGACTCACTTCCTCATTTGTAAAATCAAGGGGTTGTGTTAAAGTTCTAGTCCAACCTGAGGTGTTCTCAACCTGAGGTTCACAGGCTCCCTAGAGGAGTCAGAGAACACATTTTAAGGAATCCGTGAACTTGAATAAAAGACAATTACTTCTTTAACTTAATATAACTGGTTTCCTACTTAGTCCTATGCATTTTGTCACATACATTTAAAACCATTATTCTGAGAAAGGGTCCATAGATTTCACAGTCTGCCAAAGGAATCCATGACACAAAAAAAGGTTAAGAGCCCTGAACTTTATGTTGCTAAAGGTCCCTTGTCTTTCTAAATTTTAATCTTATAAACATAGTAAGTCACTGCTGTGATCTGTGTCCAGCAGGGGGAATACCCATACAAATGAAATCCTAGAACTTTTATGCATGTGTTTTATGCTCCCCATTAAACTGTAGTTTTCAAGGGGACTGGTTCTTATTTAAAGCTAACATTGCTCTTCAGGGGGCATCTAAGTCATGCAGTGGATAAAGTACCAGACATAGTGTTAGGAAGATTCATCTTCCTGAGTTCAAATCTGATTTCAGATGCTTCCTAGCTGTGTCCTTGGGCAAGTCACTTAGTCCTATTTGCCTCAGTTTCCTTATCTGGAAAATGAGCCAGAGAAGGCAGTGGCAAGCCATTCCAGTATCTTTGCAATGAGACCCCCAAATGGGGTCACAAAGAATCAAACATGACTGAAAAATGACTGAACTTCAACAACAAAAATTGCTCCCTAACATAGTGAACTGCACATGGCAGACACTAGATTTTTGTGAAATTGAATTGAAGCCACATAGTCTTTCTGGGCTTTACTTTTCTCATCCATTTCACAAGTATTTACAAAGTGATGGCTTTGTATGCAAGGCACTGTTCATTGGTCATATCCAGATAAGGCAATAACAACTCTTGCAAACATATGAAGCTTATATTCAATAGGAGGCAGGGAATAAAGGTAGGCTGTAACATAAACACAGATAAGTCTAATGTAAAATGAAGTGTAATGGGGCAAGGGAGAGATTCAAAAGGAGGCTTTGGGAAAATTCTGGAAGGGAGAGTACATGTTCACCTGGGAAGAAATCAAGGAAGACTGCATGGAGGAAGAAGCATCTGAATTGAGCCTTGAAAGAAGGTAAGGAATCTGAAAGGGAGTAGAGAGGTTTCAGAAATGGAGGGTGGCATGCAAATGAATAGAAGCAAGAGATGAAATATAGAGTTTGGAGAACAGATAGGATAATGGAATAATTATCTAAGGATAATGACTAAAGGAGAATGGAATCATTAATTTAGAGCTGGAAGGAACCTCCCCTAGTCCAACTCTCTCTTTTTACAGTTAGCAGTCTAGTTTGCTTGGAACACTGAATGTGGGGAGTAGTGTGGCATGAGATTAGAAAGAGGTTATGGAAAGGGGACTCAACTGCCCAGATGAAAAATATGCATTTTACTTAAAGGTATTAAAGAGCCAATGAAGGCTTTTGAGCAAGGGAGTGACTCAGTCAGAACTGTACCTTAGAAAAACTACTTTGGCATTTGGATCAAGATGTGAGAGACTTGAGGAAAGAAGATGATTTAGAAAGCTATTAACAATAGTCTAGGAAAGAGGTGATAAAGCAATGAACTAGGGTGGTAGTGTTGTGTGTGTAAAGAAGAGGAGGAGTATGAGATATTGTATAGCTTTTTCTTTCCTCTGGGCTATAAAACGACATCTCACTATCCTCTTGATTACCAATAATAGTGTATGTTGCTAGGAGACTCTGGTATTAGATCCCTATCTGTTTGTAATGGTGATGAAACTAGGAGGCTCAGTGGATAGAATGCTGGGTCTAGAGTCAGAAAGACGTGAGTTCAAATCTGGCCTTTGATACTTATTAACTGTGTGACCCTGGGCAAGTCATTTGACCTCTGTTTGCCATAATCCACTGGACAAGGAAATGGCAAACTACTGCAATGCTTTTGTCAAGAAAATCCCACAGACAGAATGGTACACAGGGACATGAAGAGTTGGACAGGACTGAATGAATGAACAACAATGAGAGTGTGACAAGGTATTGATTGAATGATTTAGACTGAGGGAAAGAGAAGGAGAAGAGATGATGAAAGAGAGAGACAGAGACAGAGAAATAGACAGAGCGACAGAGACAGAGAGAGACAGACAGACAGAGACAGAGACACACACACACAGAGACACACACAGAGAGAGACAGACACACACAGAGAATTAAAGAGTGCCTGTTTATAAGAATGGAATAGAATACCAGGGAGTGAGTATTG
Source organism: Gymnobelideus leadbeateri (assembly GCA_011680675.1). Lineage (NCBI taxonomy): Eukaryota > Metazoa > Chordata > Mammalia > Diprotodontia > Petauridae > Gymnobelideus > Gymnobelideus leadbeateri. Next base: position 226,653 of record WOXC01009676.1, on the reverse strand, counting down.
GTGGTAGGGAGTAAGGGTTCAGATATGAACCCCTGGGGCTAGTTCTGTATTCAAAGTGAGTAAATGAGTCTCAAGTTGTGGGAATGTATAGAGAATTGGATCTAGAGTAAGCCAGAGGCAAGCATCTCCTGCATGTATAACTGGTCCCAGAAGTTGTGTAGCACTGGATCCTGGTCCTCTCTCATGTAGCAATATAAATATTTCGGGACCTGTGATGAAAGAGACATTGAGGAAGCTGCATATGTGAATGGTATAGTTCTGAGTCCTCAGAAGTCTCCACACATGACAAGAGAGTGATCAGAGCTAAGGCCATAGACCCAGAACTTGCCTGTGAATGTAATGATCAGCAAGCAGCAAACTGTTTGTGAATGTGTGTGAATGGGTTTGTGTCACATATTGGCTCAGAGACCTGGAAAGAGGAGGTTTCATTCTGGACTCTACAGGGTTATCTTAAGTTGGGACCTATCTTGATAAAACTGAAGGAAGAGAAGTCATCCCCTGGGCATCCTTTTTTTCCTAGTTACAAACTAGGAAATCTTCTTTTCTGAGTAGACACATCTTTGATAAAATCCCTTATTTCAGTTTTTCTTCACAGTTCCTTATCTGCTATGTATTATTGACATCTCACACATACCATGTACCTTTCCACTGCCATTTGACTGATAGTCATTTTAAATTTTTTGTAGACTGTAGCATTACATCATCTGAAGCCATGCCTCAATACTGGTGCTTTAAAAAATGGATATTTGTTTCAGGAAGAAGGTTGGGTATTTAAAGAAATTTCCAAATGTCCTAATGAGCCTGCTCGCCTCCTGTTTAATTCGGGGCCAAACTCATTTCTCATTTGTGGTAATGTCCAAGTTATATACACATACACATACGGATACTAGACCTGTAATTTCATTGGTATAGGGAAGAAAAATCTACGGATAGCAGTACTGTTCCGCATCTTCTTCACAGTTTATAATTTTAGAGAATTGCTTGAGGGCACCAAGAGATGAGGGGCTTGCCCTCAGTCACATATCTAGTATGTGCCAGGGGCAGATCCTGAACTGAGATCTTCCTGGTTCCAAGGAAAGCTCTATTTTCATTACAGCAAACTGCTTCACTAGTGGGTGAAGAATATGCTATTTCTCTTCATTTATTTCATAATCGACATACATGACAACCAGTAGAGATCCTTCTGTGGTGAACTTATGGGGGTACGTGGGCAAAAGTCTACCAGAATGAGAAGATATAGGTGAGTTGCAGTCTACGTCATGAGAGGGCACATCATTGACAATGAGTTCACATGCCCACTTGAGGATGAATATTTAGTACTAGGTCACATTTGTATTGTACTTTGACAAATACTTTTTACATGATAACACTGAGGTTTGGGAATGAGTTTATTGAGGCTTTCTTCATAGACTTGAATGGCTTAGAAGGCATCGGAGCCCTTTAACTTAGAGTTCTGCTTTGGGACTCTGCTACTGCTGGCTCTATTGAGGTGATTTTGGGGAAATTGTATACCCTCTTGGCCAGCCATGGCCCCAGTGGCTGAGCAAAGCAGCCTCTCTGCAGAGTTCATCTGCATGCACAGCCTGGAAATGATGTATGAGCCCATCACTTGCACACAGCAACATATTAAAATTTACATCAGAGATCCAACACCTGGCGAGTTTTCATTATCATGAGCATGATCCAAAGAATGAGCGGAAACCTTCAGATGCTGACCTGGGAATAACATCATTCCCCTCAGCCCCTGCCCCTGCCTGCCCTGCCCTCACTAGGGACCAAACTCATTAGAGCCAGAGCTCAGCTAATTGCATGCAGAACACTCAGGCGAGAGTAGGGCAGGGCCAGTGCCCAGGACCTGCTCTGCATGCAAGACTAGGTGGTGATATAAGTGGCTGCAGAGACTGATGGGGAAGGAGCCTGTTCACTCCACAGTGAATATTGGACAATGAGTGTGGTTGTTTTCTTGGTAAAGAATCCCATTAAAGAGTATCAATAAAACATGAAGGATTAGCAACCCCTCTCCCCATATAATAAAACACCATTTTCCCCCTCCAACTTTCAGTAGTAATGAAAATGTTATTGCAATCAATTCTATCTCCTTCAGGTCTTTTGTTTTGAATCCTCTCATTATCTGCTTCAAGGCCCTGACATATCCTGAAATGAAATGTTCACAAATGTTGATTCAATGTTGTACTTGCAATAGCCCACTGGAAATAAGTAACCATAGAAGGTGGGATAATAGATTCTGGTCTGGAGAAGACCTGGAGAATTCACCTTGTCCATGCCCCTGTCTCTCCTTCCCACAGATGAAGATTCTTTATTTTAATTTGTCCGGGGGCAGTTTATTCTGCAGATTTCCTGCAGCTGCAAACCTGCAAAACTGTACGCTGTGATTCCAGGAGTTCCCAGGAAACTTGATAGGTGGTTATACCTGCACACAACTTTGTGCCTCAGTTTTCCTAACTATAAATATAGAAGCATAGAAATCTGGAACTAGGAAGTTAAAAATCTCCTAATCCAGTAGTTTCCAACTTTGTTGGACTTTGGATCCTTTTCATAAAAAGTGCTCTGAATTCACAAGGTTATTTAATATACAACTCAAAATATCTTTTGCAACTATTTATTGCTTAAGATGTCATTATTAAATAATTCTTAGTACAAACTCCTTGGACCACAGCACGAACCCTAAATCTGTAAATCACTAAATGGGAGGCACTTCTCTAGCCCATGATTCTCTGACTTCATAGGTGTTTTAACCAAGATCACAATAGTTAATTGCCGAGTCAGGACAAGAATAATAATGGCAGTTCATATTTATATAATGTTTTGAGATTTATAAAGTACCCTATAGGTAAAACCTCATTTGATCCTGGAGGTCCTGTTATTATCTCCATGTTACCAATGAGGAAACTAAGGTTTAGATAGATTATGACCTCTCCAAGGTCACATAGCCAGTGTCTGAGGTGGGATTTGAATACACATTTTTGTGACTCAATATGTAGCACTTTATTCATCAATATATTTACTCTAGAACTTTTAGGATCATAGATAATTAGAGTTGTAAAGGATCTTAGAAGTAAAAAAATCAAATTTCTTTCCTCTTCTGACCACACACTAGGATCTCTGATAAATGGTTATTCAGCCTCTACTTGAAACTTTTGGCCACAAAAAGCCTACTACCTCAACAAGGCAACTGTTCCATTCTTGGACAAATCATTAGAAAGCTTTTGCTTATATTGAGATAAAATCTCTCTTCCTCTATCTGTGACCCTTCGGTCCTGTTCTTCCTTATGAAGTTATAGAATAGATCTATTCCTTCTTTTATCCAACTGTTTTTAGAAATTAGGGGAGGCTAGGTGGCGCAGTAAGTAGAGCGTTGGCCTTGGAGTCAGAAGGATCTGAGTTCGGATCTGGCCTCAGACACTTAACGCACACACAAACAAAAAAACCTAGCCGTGTGACCTTGGGCAAGTTACTTAACCCCAATTGCCCTAGAAAAATCAATGATAGTTATCAGATATGTCCCTCCTAAATCTTCTCTATCTTAAATGTCCCCAGCTATTTCTACCTATCCTCATAAAATCATGAGGGAACCCCTTTCAATATCCTGATCACTTTCTTCTAGATGAATCCATCTTGACAATATCTCTCTAAATAACTGGGTCCCAGAATTGTATATAGTATCCTGGGTATAATTTTAGGATAGTATCTTACCTCTCTTTTCCTGTATACTTTTTTTTAAAAAATATGAGCTTGGTCATCAATAAAAAACACATTTATGTACAAAAAGAAAAAAATTGTTTATGGATCCATAAACTTTGTTATGAACTGTATATATTTTAATGGCAGCTATACTTCAATGAATGAACCTAAAATTTATTAAGTTTTAGGGTAGCTACATCATAGAAATCATGAAAGAGTTGGAAGAGACCTTAGACATGGTCAGTTTCAATATTATCATTTTACAGATGAAGAAACTCAGGCTCAGAGGGGTCAAATGATTTGTCTAAGGTCGCAGAGCTTGTGAACATATTTTCAGTCAATTAAAAACCCTTAAGTTTATTTCATATAACTGATTTTTATCTATAGAGTTCACATTTTGTACTTATTGTGCATTAGATTTCTTATACCCAAGTATAGGCCTTTATATTCCTCCCTATTAAATATCATGATGCAATAAAACAAGAAAAAATAATGAGGTAAAAAGTTTTCAGAAAATTTGATGAGACCCAATTAAGTCAGTTTGTCCTGAGGGCACTTAAGGAGACAACAAATATATGAAAATTGGAAAAGATCTGTACATTAGAAATTCAATGATAGTTATCAGATATAAGAAGTTATAAGAAGTTATTTTCTTCACGAATAGGGTTACCATATTTCAATTTTAACATTACAGTACTCAATTTGCTGCATGAGAAATAACACTAAAGGAAACAAAAATTATTAAGAACTAAGTTAAATCAAGTATACAAGCAGAAGGTTAATTGTGTAGGTCACACACTTTTAAGAGGCACTAAGGAATTTATTCTTTAGATAACTGAAAGGAAGAAGAAAACCAAATCCTTGGGGAAAAACACAGACCTTACTATAATTGAAAAAAAAATTGAAAAAGGAGCAATAACTAATCAACCATATGTATACTTTCCCATCTATACAAAGATTTATGAAACAAATATACAGACATATTGAGGACATACTTGACTGTAAAAAATAGGCAAACTTTTTCAAATGATGTTTTGTAGCCAACTACATCTTTACAGTCATACAATTGACTAAAAGGTGCTGATATAAGCCTCTGCTTCATTTATTTTTAGTTGACAATTTAAAAAAAATTTGGAACCTTGAAGATTGTCATTTAACAATGTTATCTCACATGCACATGGTGACATTATGCTAGATTCCTTGAAAGGAATAACAGAGATATCTTTGATGACTGATTATTACAATTAATATATGTTCATTGAAAGTGTTTTGCTAATGTCATGGAGGATGTACAGGGAGATGGAAGATGAAATCCTAATCCTGTTTACAAATGTCATTGTACTGATTGCATCAAGCACCAAATTTTATGTACTCCTATGAGATTTATCCTAATTCAAAAGAGTTTAGCTTGACTAGCCACACACACACACACACACACACACACACACACACAAATAGATGAATTGTTCCTACTGTTCAGATTTTATGACATGCAGTTGGATAGTCAGACCGTAAAGATGGCCCATCACTATATCTCGGATAGACACTGAAGGTGGACAATGGACTGAGTCCAGGATTGAACATTTTAAAGACAATAGATTAGATAACCTTTGGGGAATTGTGCAGTGCTTTTAATGACCCCAACTTCTTCTTGATATAAAAGCTCATCTTTTTAAAACAATAATATTCTTCTAGAGATGTTGCATGGCTCCCAGTCATGGAATACCATTCTCTCAAGACTTAAAGTTATGAGTCACCCAAAGAGCAGTGGAGAAGTAGATGGTGAGTGTCACACACAGGGAAAGCATAAAAGATATCACCAGCCAGATGTATGTAAAGATGGAGATGGTCAGTTATGTGGTAAGAGTAAAGGATGATGATTAGACAACTCATGTGCTTCCCTAATAATCAAGTAATGTCAAGCAAATTAGAAGTTCCTTAGAATGTTGAGTGGACTATATGTGGGGAGGATTAAATGAGGGTGTGGAGAAGAGTGACCCAGATGGAGAAGTTATAGATGGGTTGTGATCTGCACTATTGCAAAGATTGCCCATACTGATGAGATAATAGCTCCATCAAATTATCAAAGTTGAGACAAATAGACCTGGAGTCAGAAAGACCTGGGTTCAAATGTGGCCTCAGACATATCCTAGCTGTGTGACCTTGGACAAGTCACTTAACACTGTGCCTTAGTTTCTCAATTGTAAAATGAACTGGAGAAGAAAATGGTAAAAATACTCCAGCATCTTTGCTCAGAAATCCCCAAATAGGGTCACGCAGAGTCAGATACCACTGGAACAACCAAACAGCAATAAAAATAATAGTACCTACATCCAACGTGGTATAAAGTGGGATGATGGTAGATCAAATGAGATAATAATCGTTAATCCCTTAGCACAGTGGCTGACACATAGTAAGCACTATATAAATGTTAGCTATTATAATTGTTGTTAGCTTGGCTCTATTTATATTCATGGTGCTGCAATCCTTCCAGTTGCTCAGACTAGAAACCTTGGAGGCATCTTTGACTTTTCCCCCTTCTCCTCCTTCCCTGTCCATAGCCAAATTCACTGCCAAGTTCTATTAAGTCACAATGCAATGCCAAACTACTCTTCTACATGTTTCACGTGACTTTCCCTCTAGCATTACATGTTCCAGCCAAATTGGGCTACTTGCTATTCTCCACTCATGGCTTTCTATATCTTCCCTCTCTGCCTTTGCACAGGCTACCTGCTATTCCTGAAATGCCCTCTTTCCTTACCTTCACTTCTTAAAATCTTGATTCTTTCATGGTTCAGGTGATACCTCCCATAGGAGGCCTTTGCTGATTCCCTTACATATGAGTGCTATACCTCACTTAGCCCAATTACTTTGTATTTACTTTTTGTATATATTTAGAATTTATTTACATGTGTTTTCTTCTCTCAGTAGAACATAAAGTTCCTTGAAGGCAAAAAATGTTTTAATTTTTGTCTTTGCATCCTCTTTGTCAAGTTCAGTGCCTGGAATATAATGGGTGCCAAATGTTTGTTCCATTGAGGTCAACCTCCAGGACATCTCTCACCCATTCCCTCCTCTCTACTTACACAGCAGCCACAGCAGTTCAAACCATCCTGGACTTTCTTTTTTTTTAAATTTTAAACAAATGCTTTATTAACTTCTGTTTTACATCATTCATTTCTGCCAGATTTTGAGTTACAATTTTCCCCCATTTTCCCCTACCAACCTCCCCAAAATAGCAGTCCTACAAGATATCCCCTCATCCAATCTGCTCTCTCCCATACCTTTTTCCATACCCCCTTTGACTTTTCCATTAGAGCAAGATGGATCTCTGTGCCACAATGACTGCACATCTTATCTCTCTATTACAAGCAAAAGAGTATTAATAATAGTATTTATATATATTTGAAACATTTAATGTTACGACCTCGAATTTCAGATCCATTTCCTTCCTCCCCTGTCACCCATTCCCTCTTGGTAGATAAGTAATTCAGTATATGTTGTACATGTCCAGCTATGCAAAACATTATCATAGTAGATATATTGTACAAGGCTGCTTATAATTCCCTCCCACTCATCCCACCCCCCACTTGGTCCATTCCCTACATAATCCTGTCCTTCTTCTATAGTGGGTACTTCCAACCTCCCCTCACCCCAAGGATGCCCTCCCATCCATCATCCCTCCTCTTATCCCCCTTCCCCCTATCCTGCTGCAGGTTGAGATATCCCATTTAGTATGTATGTCATTTTCTCCCTGAACCAAATTCAGTGTGAATGTGGTTTTGCCTTTTTAGCCTTCCTTATTCTCCCCCTCCTTTGCAACCACTTCCCCTTGCTTCTTCTACATGGGATAGTTTACCCTACCCTGTCTCTCCCCATCTCCTCTTGCCACTTTCCTCTCTCACCTCATAATTTCATCCCTTGAGTATTCTCCCTTCCCAACAAATTCAACCTATGCCCTCTATCCATATATAACTGTAACCTTATACACACACATTCACATATGTATTCATATGACCACACCCCCTTCTTCCATTATTTTCATAGTGAGGAAGATATCATCAGTTACAGTTATTGCTTTTCCATATAGGAATGTAAATAGTTCAAATTTGATAAGTTCCTTTTGATTTCTTTTCCCTGATTACCTTCTCAGACATCTCTTCCTTCTTGTGTCTAGATGTCAAATTTTCTATTCAATTCTGGTTTTTTCCTCAAGAATGCTTGAAAGTCCTCTATTCCACTGAATGACCATATTTTCCCCTGAAACAAAATACTCAGTTTTGCAGGGTAGGTGACCCTTGGGTTCAGTCCCAGCTCTTTTGCCCTCTGGAATATCATATTCCATGCCCTTCGATCCCTCAGTGTAGAAGCTGCCAGGTCCTGGGCTATTCTGATTGTGTTTCCACAGTATTGAAACTGTTTCTTCCTGGCTGCTTATAGTATTTTCTCCTTGACCTGGGGATTCTGGAACCTGGCTATAATATTCCTGGGAGTTTTCTTTTTGGGATCTTTTTCAGGAGGTAATCGGTGGATTCTTTCAACCTCTATTTTGCCCTCTGGATATAAAACATCAGGGCAATTTTCCTTGAGAATTTCTTGAAGGGTGATTTCTAGGTTCTTTCTTTGATCATGGCTTTTGGGTAGTCCAATAATTTTTAAATTGTCTCTCCTGGATCTATTTTCCAGGTCAGTGGTTTTTCCCATGAGATATTTCACATTGCCTTCTAATCTTTCATTTGTTTTTATCTGCTTAACAGCATCTTGATTTCTCATAAAGTCATTAGCTTCCATTTGCTCCAGTCTAACTCTGAAGGAATGAATCTCCTCAGTGAACTTTTGAGATTCTTTTTCCATCTGGCAAATTCGACTTTTTAAGGCATTCTTCTCCTCATTGCCCTTTTGGGCCTCCTTTGCCATTTGGGTTAGTCTATTTTTTAAGGTGCTGTTTTCCTCAGTCAGGCTGTTGACCCTCATTTCATACTTTTCCTGCATCCTTCTCATTTCTCTTTCCAATTTTTCCTCCACTTCTCTCATCTGATTTTTAAAGTCCTTCTTAAGGTCCTCTATGGCCTGCAACCCGTTCATGTTTTCCCCTGGGGCTTTTGGAGCAGGTCTTCTGACCTCACAGTCCTTTTCTGGCTCTATGCCCCCAAAATAGGAGTCTAGGGTTGCATTTTTCTGTTTCCTTTGCCTTGGCATGTTGCTGCTTAATTACTTGAATTTTGGGCTTGTTGCCACACTATGGCTTTAAGGCCAGATAGAGGAATTTCCGTCCTGAACGTGTGGGGGGCAACTTCTGTTTCTGGCAAGCTGCAAATCCACCCACGACTTCCACCCTAGATCACAATCCAGATCCAGGGAGGTTAAAGCAAGAGCGATTACCCCCCAAGACTGATCGCTGTATCTCCCTACGATTTGCAGGCTGGGAGCTGGAAATGCCTCTGAAAACTACCAGATGGCCTGTCTCCTCAGTGGCTTCTAGCCCCCAGGGGAGGGAGCCGACGCATTCCCTAAATATCAGTCCCAAAGTCCATAGTATGCTAACCTCTTACTTTGTCCTAGGCATGTCTATGTTGATAATTCTGGAGTCCCCACAGCTCCTGGTGTTCTGGGGTTCCTCCAGTCAGCTGCTGGCCCTGCCACCCTGGGGGCTAAAACCTCGGCTCACACGGACCTGGGCTCGGCTCACGCGGACCTGGGCTCGGCTCAGCTCCCTGCGCTCTGTGCACTGCGCGCTGCCGGGTCTCAGACCACTGCGCTGGTGCTTCCTGCAGGGCTGCTGGGCTGTCCTCAGCGGGAGGTTAGCTTCTCTGTGTTGTTCTGTGGGTGATGGGGCTCCAGAAGTTGTTCAGAGTCCCCTTTTACATAGTTTGGGGGGAATCTGGGGGCAGAGTGGCTTGGATAAGCTGTTTCTACTCCACCATCTTGGCTCTGCCCCCATCCTGGACTTTCACCTGGACTGCTGCAGAAGTATCCAAATTTGGCTGGTCTCTTCCTCCTCTTCCCCCGAATCAAATCTTCAAAGCAGCCAAAAGCATCTGCCTAAAGCACAGGTCTGACTGTGTCACTCACCTGCTTGCAAACCTTCCATGGTTCCTCATTGCTGAAAAACTCTTTAGCCTAGCACTTAATTCATGTAAATGTTCTATCCCTCTCAGAAAATTGTCACCTTTCTAGTGGGAGGTTTAATACCACTTTTCATTTTTGTGTCCCTAGTGCATAGAATAAGTGATTTGTGTATAGCAGATATTTAATTGTGTTGGATTGAGTTCAGTGATTGCCTTAACCTGCTTGTAGACCCAAAGATCAGATCACAACAAAGGAATGAGGAGGATCCAATTCCCTGCCTTGGTTTTAGCCTCTCAGCTCTGAAGTTCAAATCAAAGATCAGAACCCTAGTCAATCATCAGTCAGCAAGCATTGCTAAATACTTACTATGAGCTAGATACTGTGCTAAGTGCTGGAACATAAAGAAAAGCAAAAATAAGGTAGCCCTTTTCTTAAGGAGTTTGCATTCTAATAGAAAAATAACTGGGTACATAGAAGCTGCTATAGAATACATAGAGGTAACATGAAAGGGGAAAGCATTAGCATATGGGTGGACCTCAAGACGCATGATATGGACAGTGCCCTTGGGGAAAAAGGGAACAAAAATTGAGAGGCTCCTCTCAGAAGGACTTGAGGAGAATTACACTCACAGAGGTCTGTGAAACAGAGGTGAGAGTTAAATAAGACTGTGTCTTTAAAGTAATAATTAAGATCCACAAAGAAATCACTGTTCATAGGAAAACAGACTTTAGTCAGGCACTGGGGTTGGCAGTGCCTGGGCAAAGAGGCCAGAACTCACATTAGAGCTGTTGACAGTTGAGTCATGTATGTCTGGGCCACGAGCCCAGGGTTCCAACTTTGCTGGAAGCAAGCAGAGAAATTCATTCAACATCCTGTGCAGAACTTGGCTTGTCTTAGGCATTTCTTTCCTAAACATCATAGCAGAGTTCTTTGGCAGTCATTAATCTTTAGGGTCTGGCAGGAGGCAAGGGGGGTCTGAGCCCAAAGATGGCATGGCTACTCTCTGCCTGAGTTTTTGGCATTTTAGGGAAATGATTGGGGAGGACCAGAGCTCTAGGATGTACTTCTGGTGAACATCTTCCAAGGGATTGTTATTGAGACCCTCTGTGAGACCATGGGTGAGCAGAAAAGATTCTCTGTTGGGAACCATGATCTCATTAGTTCCCTGTGGATGTTTGAAATGAATCAAGAGAGATGAAATAGAGGGACATCCACAAGGGCAGAAAAAACTAACTTGTCCATTGACATTAATGAGCAAACATCATTAAATGCCTACTATGAAAGTATTGGGGATTAAAAAAAATGGCCCTGCCCTCATGAACCTTTCAGTCTAATGGGAGAGTATTGGTACGTATATAGATATATAAAAATAAAGCAGGCAGTTTTAGAAAAGAGGGCCCTTGAGCAGCTGAGGGACGTGGAAGGTAGCACTTTATCTGGGTCTTGAAGGATATCAGGTATTCCAGGGGGCACATTAAGGCATGGCGCACAGCCATGCAAAGAGTTGGAGACAGGGAATGAGGCATTAAATGTGAAGAACACCAAGGGGGCCAATATGGCTAGACTGTAGTTTGTAAGGAAAGCAGTGATGTGTAAGGAGACTGCAAAGGTAAGAAAGGTCCAGGTTGTGAGAACCTTAAATGCCAAACTGAGTTTATTTATTTATTTTTATTCTAAAGGTAAGAGGGACAGGCTGCCATCCCAGCAACAGACATATTGAGAATTAGGTTTGGAAGGGACTTTAGAGATCTATTTAAACTTCTGGGAACCAAGAGGGCAGAGTAAGCCTTAAATCACTCTCACCTTCCCTTATAGACTTTGAAAAACCCAGCGAATATTGCCCCAGGAAAAATCCTGGAATAGTGGAGCCAGCAGAAAGTCAGAGCATAGCAGGCTTTTGGCTTGGGAGGCCAGGGGGATTAACAGGAAATGTCTTCTTTTTGTGACCGAAGGGGACCAGTACAGGATGGGAGGTGTCCCAGCAAGCCATCAGCAAGCCCCACCTCCGCAGGCAGGTGGGATATCCTGAGCCCCAGGCTGAAGAATCAGGCAAGCACCCACACCAGGCACACACCAGTCACCATCACCAGTTCTAGCTTAGCACCAGGTAAACTTCCAGACCACAAACATCCAGCCACCAGCACCTGAGGAACCAGCACAGAAAACCAGTAACCAGGCCCCTAGCCCCCAACACAAGAAGTCTGGGACAGGGCCTGCTGGGCCCCAGAAGGAGAGATCAAATTTAAAAGCCAATTAAAAGGTAAAAAACATGAGCAAGAAGAATCAAAGAAAAACAATAACCATAGAGAAATATCTTGGTGACAGGGAAGATAAAAACACAAATTCAGGAGAAGACAATGTGGTCAATATACCCACATCTGAAACCTCAAAGTAGAAAGGACTTTAGAAATCACCCAATCAACTAATCAATCACCAGGCATTTATTAAGTATTTATTATGTGTCAGTCACTGTAGTAGTTGCTGGAGATACAAAATCAAAGAATGAAACAATCCCTGCCCCCAGAAGCCTCTGTGATAATAAGGGAGACAACATGTACACACATTAATGTATAGAAAATTAATCGGTACCGAATAAATATAAAGCAGTAAATCTTCCACAGAAGACTGGATAAACATCTTGTCAATCCTTTCATTTACAGAGAAAGAAACTGAGGCCCAGCAAGGCCATATCATTTCTTCATGGCTATGTAGGAAGCAAGGATATGAATACTACATACAGAGCATTGGAACATGGTGTAACAACAATCAGGGCAGCATATCCTGAAAACTGGCTGGCCTTCAAGGCCCCCATTGCTGCACAGTACAATGAGGCCCTGATCTACGTGCTGTCTGTACCTCCCCACTTCCACTTTGGTCAGACCAATGGCACCCACAAATTCCTCTAAAATTTCCTTCGAGCAAGGTTCCAACTTTTGAGGGTGAGGATGGGTTCTGTGTGTTTGAAAGCAATGCCATTGCACACTGCGTGAGTAACGATGACGTTCAAGGCTCAGCTCTGGATGCCGCTGCCCAGGTGATCCAGTGGGTGAGCTTTGGGGACAGTGACATTATTCCTCCAGCCAGTACCTGGGTGTTTCCCACTCTTGACATCATGCACCACAACAAGTGAACATCCTGCCCCCCCAACTGCCTGCTCCCTCCTCTGCAAGTAGGTGCCAGTTATTAAATGACACTGAACACAGAAAAAAAAATCGCACTTCCCTCCCTGAGTTGTTGCAGGAAGAAAATGAGGTGATATATGCTAATTCTTCTAGCTCTATATAAATGCTAGCTTCTATTATTGTTGTCATTTGTTACTATTATTATCCCTGTGATTTTTGACAAATCACTTTCCTTTTCTGGGACCCAGTTTTCTCCTCTTGAAAATGAATGGTTTGTACTAGACAATCTTGAGTGGTCCTTTTAAGCTCTAACAGTATATAATTTTATTGGATCTCTTTTACAAACCTCTGCTTAAGGCATGATAGTGGGTCAATGGGAGCTACTAGAGAGTGGAAGTCCTTACTCACAGACTTATAAGAGATGGAAAGACTATCGGAAATCATGGACCCTCATAGGGATCTCAGAGGTTATTTAATCCAGCCCTCTTCTGAATAGGAATCATCTCTACAACAACGCTAATGAAATCTATAGTAATGTGCATCCCGGGGTCTACCAAGGCAGTCCATTCCATTTTTATACAATTTAATTGTTTGGAAGCTTTTTCTAATGTAGAGTCTAAATCTGTCTCCCTGCCCTTCCATCTATTCCTCATAACTCAACCTTCATGGGCCATCTGACATTAGGCAAAAAAGAACTACAGATTGACCCAATTCCACCATTGCATAGGTGGAAAAGATTTGCCAAGATCCAGTGCTAGCTAGTATCAAAGGTGAGAGGGAAGGGCAACCAGTGTTTCTTATTCTTAGCCCCTTACCCCCATCAAACAAATCTCTTTGTATGGCCCCTTTTCTAATATACTTATCATGCATTTCCTTGTATTATCGTTAGTTTTCTTTGTATTGCCTTATCTCTTTCTAATACAGTGTCTTATCTATACCTTGGATTTTCTCTGTAATCCAGCACAGTTATTTACTTGTGGTAGACACTTAATAAGGATTTATTTAGTTGAATTATATACAATGACCAAGAGACAATCTGTAAAGAAGAGCAATCCTTGGGTCTGGAATTAGGTTCAAATCCTGACTCTGATATTAATTACCTATGTGGCCTTAGGTAAGTCATTTAATTTCTCTGGGCCCCATCGAGGGGATTGGATGGAGGTGTCTTCTTGCTCTAAATCTGTGTTCCTATGCCCTATTGTCTTATCTCAAGTCATTAAATGGGCATGATGCACTTCACTGAGGTGATTGATAATGGGGGGGGTATTTTTTTGTAGCTATTTAATGTTTGCTAAGCATTATAAATACATTATCTCACATAAGTCTCATAATCTGATAGGTATTTTTATCCCAATTTTGCAGAAGGAAAAAATAAAATTCACCAGTGATCATTATGGCTAGAGTTATTCTGTTTCTTAGGTGGTTGCTGTTGCTTCATTATTTCAGTTGTGTCCAACTTCCTGTAACCCCGCTTGGGGTTTTCTTGGCAAACATACTGGAGTTGTTTGCCTTTTCCTTCTGCAGCTCATTTTACAGTTGAGGAACTGAGGCAAACAGGGTTAAGTGACTTGCCCAGTCCAACCAATAAGTGTCTGAGGCTGGATTTGAACTTAGGAAGATGAGTCTTCCTGACTTCCTGCCCAGAGCTCTATCCACTGCACCACTTAACTGCCCCTGTTTCTCAGGTACTTAAAAGAAAAAAAAATTGACCCCTGGAATTTCCTGATTCTCTTATCTGAGATATAACTCTTTAAAAAAGTTACATATGCAATATCTCCCATCACCACCAATGGACTCCCCCCTCTCACCCCAAATAATTCAAGTAACTTAGAGAAGGAGGAAATTCTTAAATAAAATCTTAATTAGCAAGATAGAGCCAATGGTATATGAGGAATGGAGCACCGACCTTAGAGTCAAAGTATTTGCATTAAAATCCTGCCCTTAACATTCTATGAGACCTTGAGCAAATCATTGAATCATTCTGGGCCTCAGTTTCTTCATTTGTAAATGAGGGAATCAGATCTGATGACCTCTTTCAAGCTATAATTTTATGATCTCAGTGGTTCTTCACAGATGAGAAATGGGACCCAGGATTCATTCAGGACTTCAGCATATGCAACAGAATTCTTGGGTCCTCTCCTACGTAGGAAAGAGGTGTTCCTAGTGGTCTTTATGTTTAAAGACAATGACTCCTTTGATCAGTCCTCTAGGACGGCATTTATTCTACTCTGCCCTTGACCTTGAATCAAGCAAATGTATTTTATGCTTTTTTAAATCAATTGCTTCTTCACTTAGGACAGTGGGGACACTTGTAAAATTGTCCTGATGACTTTTAATGAATTTTCTCTATTGCATCTGGATCCTGATTTTCATTTCTATTTCCACCATTCTATTTCATATTTTTGCCACATCTTTCTGGGATGATCGTAGCAACTTCTTAATTTGTTTCTGTCTCCATTCTTTCCCCTCTCTAATACATTTCCACATCCAGATTAATCTTCCTAAGGATTATTTTTCCTAAACGCTGCTCTGATAGTTCCACTCTGTTGGTCACAATTCTTCAATGGCTCCCTGTGGCCTACTCAAACTTCAGACTTCTCTATCTGGTACTCAACACCCTACACTACCTGACTCCAAACTACAATGTCTCCTACTGCTCCTTATATAGCCAATGCTCTATCCAAATTGCATTATTTACCGCTCTCTGAACATATGAAAATGTGATTTGTTTTTCTCTGTGTTTTTAACTGCAATCCATTTTTTTCATATGTCAGGATGCTCATAAAGAAGAACACTGTGAAATCTGTCGGAGGAGCATGACTTTTTTTCCCCCAGAGGATGATGCCGATGACAATTGATAGATAAAGTTTGAGGCTTGTCCTGGCATTAGCTAGGGAATGGTTGGTTTGTTTATTGGAAATTTGATGCAGTTCAATATTGGGGCACAGATACTCTAGGCAGACTGTTGCAGGGCAAGAGATTCAAATAATAAACATAATAAGTCATTTTGTAGGAAGGGAACTTTCCTCATTTTCCTTCATATCCCTGTGAAAGAAGGGGAAGAAGATCAGAGAAGGGCTCAGCTCAGTGGGAATATTCTTTAAATAAACAAGTCTTTTTTTTATTTATCACTTACTATGTGCCAGGCACGGTGCAAAGTGGTGTGGATACAAAGTAACAATGAAATTGTTATGGTAGAATTCCATGTTTCAATTATTAGCTTAGTTTAAGTCTGGGGGAAAATTATGAGTTGAATCACAAGTGCTCTGAGCCCCCACGTTGGAAAATCCTTAATGTTGGGGTGGAGATAACACTTTGTCTTCATTTACATTTATATCTATCTCTAACTTCTGTCATCTTTGTGATTAGGGCAAAATTCAGGTTACTGGAAATGTTTTAGTAACAAAACAGAAAATTATGTTATATATCTTTGGTTAGACCTAGCTCTAAGAGGGGAAGTCCAGGAAAGAGCAGAATTCTTCTCAGGGCTTACCTTAAGCACATAGATATACTGGTGATCAGTCCAAGTACTCTGCTCCAAGTTCCCTGTAGAGTCAATGGCCCTCATCCATATCTCTCTTTTCTGCCACAGCCCAGTCCTACTTTACTTTTCTTCTTTTGCTGGTTGCTCCTGGGCTACTGGTTCTTTCCAGATCAGCTTTATCCAGTCATTCTTCTCTGCTTCCAGACCCTCAGAATCTCTATCTTGTTCTGAGATAGCACTTTCTCTTTATACAGATACCTTAGGGCATGACCAGGCTTCTCATACAATGACTTTGATTCATACTCAGCTCTATTGATTGATTTGATAAAGAAGTCTGTTTCTCTAACAAATATTACTTTTTAAGTGGGGGTGGGATAATCAATGGACCACCATCCTTTTAATAGGAACATCAGTTTAGAGTTGGAGAATAACCTAGGAGTCATAGAGACCAACCTCATCATTTTACAGATGAGGAAACTGAGACAGAGAAAGGTTAGATGATTTGCCCAGAGTTATATGACTAACAAACATCTGGAGCAGAATTTGAGCTCAGTTCATCATGACTTGAAGTTCAACTCTCTGGTTTTCATGCCACCTAAGAAGGAACTTATAGACTCTTAAATTTAAAAAAATTATTTAAAGTTTTGACTTCTAAATTCTGTCTCTCCCCCTCCCTTCCCTGAGATGGTAAGCAATCAGATATAGGTTATACATGTGCAATTATATAAAACATTTCCATATTAGTCATTTTGTGCAAGAAGATACTTATAGACTCTTGACACAGCCAGACTCAAGAGTCTATTCCAATTAGCTACTGGATGCCATCCTGGGAGGTACCACTTTTAGCTATTTCCTCAATGCTCTTGATGGGCCCTCATTTTCTCACCTTACACATTTCCCTGAAATTTTTATATACATTTCCCACATCTATCCTTCCCTGCAAGCCAACTTCCTTTCATCAGTTCTTTGCTGCAAAAACAAGAAATGCCATTGTCGTTGTTTAGCAAGGGGCCTTCAACACCATTGAAAATGGGTGCTCCATCTTATCAGGTAACAGGAGCAGAGGATGGCATCATGCCAGGCATTGCAGGGGGATAGGTACCAACAAGAGGATGCCAAGGGGCTTCTGGTCAGATACAGAGCTACACAGTCTCAACCTCCCCACCCTGTTTGTCCTTTTCCTATTATTTCACTCCAAGGTACAGAACTAGGAGCTGTGGGTAGAAGTTAGAGAAAAGCAGATTCTGACTCACGTATATAAGAAAAAAAAACCTCTCCTAATAATCAGGGCTGTCCCAAAGTGGAATGGGCTGCTTTGGGAGATGGGCATGTCATCATATGTCTTTGAGCAAAGGTTGGATGCCCACTTACTGGGGATGTTGTTGGGAAGATTCCTGCTCAGGCATGGTTGGATTTGACAGCTCCTGTCATCTTGTGCCCTGTAATTTCCTTCTTCTGCATTTTTACTCATGATGCTCTCTCCACTTAGTGTTCCTTCCCTCTGTCTTTGCTTGTTGAAATCATCAGGGCCCAGCTAAATGTGACTCCCTCTGTGAAGTGTTCTCTAATTCCTCTAGCCAGGTATGATTTTTCTCTCCTCTATGTTCTTGGGACATCCCATGCCTCTCTATAGCTCCAACACATTCTGCATTGTGTTTGGACTATTTGGACATATTGTACCTCCTCTTAAAAACTTAAGATTGGGATAATAATAACAATAGCTAACATGTATATACCACTTACTCTGTACCAGGCATTGTGTGAAGCATTTTACAATTATTATCTCATTTGATCCTCACGATGACCCAGGGAGGAATGTTCTATTATTATATTTTCAGATGAAGACCCTGAGGCAAACAGAGCTAAAATGACTTGGCCAGTATCACACAGCTAGCAAGCATCTAAGTCAGATTTGAACACAGCTCTACCTGACTCCAGGCCTATTGCTTTATCTACTATGTTACTTAGCTGTCCCTAGGATCATCTTGGTATCTCCCAGAGCACCTTGCACAATCTTTTTTACAGTGTAGGTTTCTGAATAAATGTTTCTGTGATTGAATGAATGAATGGATTTTCTAAATCTCTTTTTCTTAGCCCTACTTATGGGTCTTTATCAAGTGTAGGCTTAGAGAGAACTGTTGCTTTTCATTGTAACTTGAGTTAGGTACACCTTGATTCTGAACCCAACTATTCAGGGTGGGATCTGTGTCTGAGGCACAGCCTTGGCCAAATTTTCTCCCCTTAACCCCTAGCTATACCAGCTGTGTGCAAGTGACTAAGGATGGCCCTACCCTATCCCATGCCCTGCAAAACAGTGCAGTGTTTTCTTGGCATGGCCCTCCCACTAGGGACTCAATCAAGTCTAGCCCTTCCTCCATCTCTGGGACCCTAGTCTTTCTCTAAGACTTTCTTGTGGGGATCATGAAACTTCCCCTGGTCCCTCCCAAATCATGATAAGAATCCTACAACCAGCAGAACTCTATATTTTTACATAATATCACAATCATTTACCAAACTATAATAATGTTGATGGGGGAAGGGTTGAGGGGGGAAACAGTTTCTAAGTTATCTATTTGTTTATTAGGACCATCCTTGGGGAGGGTTTTCCCAGTATGAGGAAGGTTGTATCGTCAGACATTATATAATAATATAATAAATACATTGAGTCAATGCTCTAAGAAGATAGTTGTCTTAACCCTCCTGCCCACTTCTGTGGCCTTAGTTATTTAACAATAGAATTGACTTTCATACTGTCTATAAACAATGCCAATGCTTTCTCCTACAGGCAAGTGCTTTCTCTTCCTGGTGCAGTCAAAGAAATTGGGTCCCAAAGTTAAAATTAGAAACATAGGAAGCAAACTGGGAATATGACTTATTTGAATGAGTTCATCTTGTTGAAGGAGGGGAGTTGGGATGTTCACTGAAGTTTGAGGACTGCTTTTGGTAGAGTAGATAGAGTGCCAGGTCTGAAGTGAGGAAGACTCATCTTCATGAGTTCAAATCTGACCTGAGACACTTACCAACTATGTGACCCTGGTCAAGTCACTTAACCCTGTTTGCCTTGGTTTCCTCATCTGTAAAGTGAGCTGCAGAAGGAAATGGCAGACCATTCTACTCTCTTTGCCAAGAAAACCCCAAATGGGATCATGAAAAGTCAGACACAATTGGAAATGACTAAACAACAAAATTTTTAAGTTTGAAGGAGGCCTTAAATATGACCCAGTCTAACCCCCTCATTTCAAAGATAAAAATTCAATTCTATAAGCATTTATTAAATATTTGCTATGTACATGGCTAGCTCCTAGGTGCTAAGATTAAAAAGATGGCTAAACCTGAGATTTTATTGGCCTGGAGAATTCCCAGATGAGGAGCTCCCTCTACTAATGCAGTTCAGCATCTTTTTCTGCAACTTGCAATCTTAGAGAGTTACTTAAAGCATTAGCAGATTAAGTAACTTGCCTAGAGTGACACAGACAGTATATCTCAGGCCTTCCTGGTTCTGAGGCCTATTCTCTATTCATTATACCACAAAAAAATATCCCCAGCCCTCAAGGAGCTTAAATTATATTATCTATACAAAAATATTTATCTATATCTATTATCTATGTTATCTCCTCTAGGTATGATAGATATATAATATATATTATAAATAACATACATATAATATGATATACTCTTGTTATGATATATAAGAATAGGTATATATCTATATCTATACTTATATAAAATATGTAATAAATATATATCTATACAAAATTTACTAAAGTAAATATATCGTACTTTAGTGAGGAGATAAGGTCTTATCTGCTAAGAGATCATAAGAAACTGAGATCAAGAGACAGCAAATGATTTTCCCAAGGTTACATCATTCTTAAGTAGACAGTTTGGGATTTGAACTCACTCGTCCAGTGTACTTTTTGCTTCACTATCCCACCTCAAGTCCAATGCTACCAAAAGTATAGGCAGAAGACCTTTCTGAGCTAATGAGCTGTTATTCTTCTATCTACTGGGAAGGGACAAACTGTCTTCTTCTTCCTAGGTATGAGATCATCACTCTAATAATACCCACAAGTCCCCTAGGCTCTCTGGACTTCAGGCTACCCATATGTCATTCCCCATCAAGCTTCCATGTGAAGCCTTAATAGTAATTTAGTTTTCAATCCAGTCCATCTCCCAAAGAAATGCCAAGTGGGGATAAGGCAAGATCATAAGCCTTTGAGAAGGTAGGAGCTGCTTCAGATTCAGTCCCAGATGTCTAAGCTGTCCTTCTCCAGAGCTGCCAAAGTCTCTCCAAGTTCATAGCCATGTGGCACCTAAAGGGAACTAAACTGGGCAGTTTCTTCTGGTCTCTGAGAGGACACTATCTCTTATCCAAAGGCAGAAGCATGAATAGTCTCCTAATTCATCTAACAAGAAGCCAAACATAGCTATAGACTCTTACTTGGAACTCAAGCAGATGACTGGGGTTTAGAGATACACAGGTTTATTTAGTACTGTTATCATTTTTTCTGTAGAGAAGGAACAGTCCCCTTCTCTTTAAAAAACCGCGCGTTCTCTGTTTAAATTAAAAAAAAAATGCTGTTGAATTTTTTCAGGGAGGAGGGATTAAAAGGGATTAAAAACGCGTGACTCTTTAGGGATTAAAAACTTGTGACAGAGCTCTCTGTTGTAGAGGCCAAGCTATAAAAACTGCTAAATCCTTTTTCAGAAGTTAGTAGAAACCACTCACATGAGGGAGTAAGCAAAGCTTACTGACAGAAAAACTCCTGATTGGAAAAGATTCATCATGGGGGACTCACATGGCCAACATGCACACATCAGAGGTATTTGTCATCTTTCTTTTTTGTCAGGGGGTCATTCTATCTATGGTGCCAATATTTCCCAAGTCAACAAGACTCCAGACACTGGGGTCATATTTGATTCTTCTTTCTTCCTCAACTACATCCAATTAGTAGTCACCTGATGCCATTAATTCATACAATCTCTTCCATGCATCCTTCCCTTCCCATTCTTACTTTTGTTAGCATTGTCTTGTCCTTTATCACTTCCTATCAGACTTTTAGATTAGCCTTCTGGGACTGAAGCAACCCCTGCCTTCCCAAAGGCTTCTGGTCCTGCCATGTCCCCTCTTGCCATTTCTCTGGGAGATGGGCTGGATTAAAAACTAAATTACTATTAGAGCTTCACATGAAAGCACAAAGAGGAACTTGATGAGGGCTTACATATGGGTGACCAGAAGTCCAGAGAGCCTGGGGGACCTGTGGATGATAGCATTCTGCCCCTTGCCCCTTCCATCCATCCTACACGTTGCTGAAAGACTATCCTTTCTGAAATACTGCTGTTTTTATGCATATTGTCTAAAGAATGAGGTTTATAGCACATCAGTAGCTAGGAGGTCCAGTGGAAAGAACACAAGACTTGGGGTCAGGGAGGCTTAAGTTCAAGTCCTGCCTAGGACACTTACTAACTGTGTGACCCTGGAGAAATCATTTAACCTCTCTCAGCCTCAGTTTCCTCCTCTGTAAAATGGAAATGATAATAGCTTCTACCTCCCAGGATTGTTGTGAAGATCAAACGAGATAACATGTATAGAGTATTTTGCACACTTCAAAGTGCTCCATATACATCATTAATATTATTATTATTATTTGAAACATTTCACACCTTTCCAGCAATCTTTCCTTCTACTTCATTGTAAGAATCCTCTACACTATCAATTAACAGGCACATTCTGTATGCCAGCCACTGTTAGGCATTGGGAATATGAAGACAAAAGTTAAATGTCGCTTCCTAGAGGAATTTACATACCAAGCTCCTCCCAGTTCCTTCACTTTCAGCAGTCCTCAGGACACAGACTTCAGCATCCTTGATGTGGCCGTCTGGATATTCTCTGTCTTTTCAATTTCTCTGAAGAACTTTGGAATTGATTGTGTGACATGGGAAATCCTGGCAAAGACCACCCAGCATAGCATACCCCTATCAAAGAAGGCACTGTGTTCTATGAGCAGAGCAGAACTGAAGCAGCTCCAAAGAAATGCAAGATGTACAAGTTTAGAGAATCCACTCCAGATGTTCATGCGGACTATTTGTGCTTGAGCTGGGATAGAGCATTCCAAGCTCATACTGGTCCTATCCTCCAATCAGACACAAACACTATAACTTGACTCTAAGTAGTGATGGCATTCTGGTCCTTTTTGAGAATGAAGAACACGAACCAACCAACTAACCAAGTGATCTTATCAATATCTTTCTTAAACTGTTGCATTCAGAATTGAATATAATACCCCATATGTGATCTGACCAGAACATGGTACAGAGGATCTACCATTTCTGGATTCCCATATCCTGGAAGCTATGCCTCTTTTAATCAAAGTCAAGATAGAATTACCTTCTTTTCCCCTTTTAGCTGCTGCATTAAACTGAGCTTGTCGCCTACTATAACCTCCAGATCTTTTTCAGGAATATGACTGTCTCCATGCCTTGAAATTATTGCACAAGTACAAAGAAATGGTGATAGTGGGCTGTGGCCAGGTAAAAATTAAATAAAAAAAGACCTGGGGGTTCTACTGAACTACAAGCTTAAGGAAGCACAATATGACAGTCAGTGTAGCTAATTCGAATTTTGTGGTTGCTCTCCAGTTATTTCAGACTGTTTGTGACCCTATTTGGGATTTTCTTGGAAAAGATACTGGAGTGGTTTGTCATTGCCTTCTCCAGCTCATTTTAGAGATGAATAAATTGAGGCAAACAGGATTAAGTGACTTGTCCAGGGTCATACAGCTAATAAGTGCTCTCTAGTCATCTTGATGTGTATCTGGACGCAGATGGCTCTGGAGAAGAAAATGAGGCTGTTGATTTTGCACAGACCTCCCTCACTTAAATCCAATTCACTCGCATGTCATGGCATCACCTCCTGATGTCATGGTCTTCTTCAAGAACAAACAATGAGGCTGGATTTGAACTCTGGTCTTCCTGACTCCAGGATTGATGCTCTGTCCACTGTACCATCTAGCTGCCCCCATCTAACTTTAGGCTTAAAAGACAAGTGGAAGTCCTATTAGTCCTATTAGACTCAGCCATTAATAGAATCCTTATAAAGCAGGAGTTCTTAGACTAGAATTTGTGAATTAAAAATGCAAAAAAAATTGATAAGCACATTTTAGTGTGATTGGTTTCCTTTCTAATCCTCTGTATTTAATTTTAGTAATTTAAAAACATTATTCTGAGGAAGGGCCTATAGACTTGACCAAACTGACAAGAGTGTTTATGACATATAATAGTTTAAGCAGACTTGATTTAGACTATTGTGTCAAGTTCCAAAGAGGAACATTGATAATGCCGATTACATTCAGGGGGTAACAATCAGGATTGTAAGGTCTCTAAAACCATTTTTAAAAAGAGAAATGGTTGAGGATGTGGGGATGTTTAACTTGAAGAAGAGAAGACTTAGGGAAGGTATAGCATTAGTTTTCAAAGATATGAAGGGTTGTCACAAAGAATAAGAAGTAAATTTATCCAGAGGAAGGACAAGAATCCATGGCTGGGAGTTAAAGGAGGCACATTTGGGCTCCATATAAAGAAAAATTCCTAACAATCAGAGCTGTCAAAAAAACAAACAAACAAACAAAAAAACAAACGAAATGGTCAACTTTTTAAGGTAGTGAGTTCCCTGGAACAGCAGAGGGCTCTATTGCCTAGAGCTACTGCAATTCTCCATTCCTATGCAAAGTAGGAAACAAGATGATGGAAGCCAAATGCCTTTATTACCTCCTAAACTTCTCACTTCCTTAGACCTGGTGTCTGACTACATATACAAACACAGTTACTTCCAATATGACTCATCTTGCCTCCTGGATTGAAAGCTTCATGAAGGCACTAAAGGTTTCATGCATTGTTGTGCCTCCTCACATTACCCAACATACATTCTTAAACACAGTATCTGCATATTGTGTATAATAGAGAGTATTTATTGACTGAATCAGACACATGCACACACCTACACAAGATGTAATCAAGATTGCTAGTCTGGCTGCTTTTGGTTTGGTTGGGGACCAACAGTTCAAATCAATAAGCATTTATTAGAATAGGTCTACATGCAAGGGTCAGGGCCTCATTATC
This sequence comes from Gymnobelideus leadbeateri, assembly GCA_011680675.1. Taxonomy (NCBI): domain Eukaryota; kingdom Metazoa; phylum Chordata; class Mammalia; order Diprotodontia; family Petauridae; genus Gymnobelideus; species Gymnobelideus leadbeateri. The sequence continues at coordinate 202,158 of WOXC01009676.1, read as the reverse complement.
AGCCCTATACTCTCAGAGGCTCAATTTTATTAATTCATCCAAGGTTGATCAAGTCCTGGGGAAGAGGACTGATTTATATTAGCTAAACTTAGATTAGAGGTGCCAAAGAGAAGCAGAATGGCATGCTGGGTAGGGAGCTGGCCCCTTGACCTGGAAGACCAAGGTTCAATTACTACTTCTGACTCTTATTGTCTGTGTAGGCATGTATGACATGCTCAGTGAAGATGAGCACTTCTGATATGAGGGCTTGCCAAGCCCGTTTTAGGGTTGCTCTTCTACCTTAGATGTCACCCAACTCTCACCTGTGGCTCTAAGAAGATGTAGCATGCACAGAGTCCACACACCAGTAAAAAACTGTTTTGGCAGATGGGTTAAACTAGGTTGAGAGTAACTAACAGACCTCAAACCTGTTAGTGAGTTAGTGGGATGCCTACCCCAAACACATAAAGGCTTCCCCCAGTGGAATGTGGGATGGGTACAATTTGTTGCAATGGCCATGAAGATGGCCAAAGCACTGTAGATCACCTTAGAGCTTGGCCAGACATCAAAGATGCCAAGGTCATCCACTGTATCCCAGGCCATTGACAGTTGTCTTAACTTTTATCTTATCACTAGACTTTGATGACCCTGGAAGAGAGAGTGAGGCTGCTAACTCTGCTTCACTTAAATACAATTTATGCACAAGTCAAGACATTGCCCATCTCATTGTGATGTCATTGGTGCTCTTGAACCCAAAGGATATACAACTATTGACTGTGTGACTCTTTGACCTGGGCAGGTGACTTCCAAGCATTCTTAGTACTCCTAAGACTGCTGAATAGTTGCTGATTTGCTTTGATAGAAGGGATTTTATCCTTTAGATGAAATCACAACTGGTTCAAACCAACAAACAAATGGGAGACTGATAGATAAATCAGGATGTCAAGCTGCTAATGGGAAAATTGCCTAGCCTCGGGACTGACATTGGTCATCTGAATGGGAGCACTTCCTCCCAGTAGGTAGATTCACTAAGGGGATCAAAGTTGAGGTACAGAGATTAGTTAGTAAGGCAGAGAAGCAGAACAAAGGAAATTGCATGTTCTTAAGGGACATTTTTTGTCAAGTAATGAGAGCCTGATGAATTGCCTATCACCATTCTAGGGATATTTCTGTCTAAAGATCTGGTATTGGTCATTATAATCAGAGCATTCCTTTTAAGTCCTGTCAGAGACACATGAATAGTGTCTCACTCTTCCGCTCTCCTCATCACCAGGGGCACCCTACTCCTCTGCTTGCCTTTGGCTCATGCTATATATTTCAAGATGCCAGGCGATCCTGTATTACTTACATTGAGATTTGGGTCTCCTAGGTGGGATTTGGTAATATGTTCTCCTTATTAAACAAGATACTGGCAATGCATCTTTTAGAAAGATTTACATTTTTAGACGATGAATCCTTTTTGTTTTGTGTTGATTCTTACCGGTCTCCATTTCAAAGGCTGGACCTGTCCCCTAATTTTAGGGATGTGTCTTGTTTGAGACCTGATGTCCCCTTGTGTAGTGACTCCAGATGTACTTACATTTGCCTTTAAATATCTAAGAGGGGGGTGGCTAGTTGGCACGGTGATTAGAGCACCTGCCCTGGAGTCAGGAAGACCTGAGTTCAGATCTGACCTCAGACACTTAACACACAAAAATAGCCATGTGACCTTGGGCAAGTCACTCAACCCCAATTGCCTACCTTACTTCCTCCAAAAGAGCAAAAATGAATAAATAAATATCTAAGAGCATTTTTCTTTTTAGACCTTTACATTGACTTTATTCTAATTGTGTAAAACTCTCATTTCCCACTTTATTTAGATGGTAAGCTCCTGGAGGATCTCTCTTAGCTGTCTTATTCAACCAGAGCCTGCTCATTTGCATGGTATTTATTTAGAAAAATAGCTGGATTAGATTGAGCACACACAGAGGAAACCTGTGATACATTTGTTAGGAACAGAAGGAACAGTATATACAGTATCTGAAGGAGAGAAATATACAAAGGCATGGGAGAAAAGTTGTGAATCTTGTTAATATCCAGAAAAAAGGTTTTGCTTTTATTTTTTCTTTCCAGTGTATAAGAGATAGGTGGGAGAGAAAATAAATTTGTGTTAACTGAAAACAATTAAATTTAATTAAAACTTTTTAAAAATTCTAAGGTCACACCGGTAATAAGTCAAAGAGATGGGGTTTAAAATCAGGCCTTCTGACTCCAAAAATTGGTGTTCTTTATATTAAGAAAGTCTAATTTAAAATCCCAGATCTCTTATTTCTTAGTCATGTGGTCATTTGCAAATCTAAAAAATGAACCAATTACAACCAATATGTCTACTCTCCCATCTGTACACAGTCTTTATGAGGGTCCTCTATACATGGATGGAGAGCATCCTCAATGAATGTATTAATAGGGAAGAAAAAGGCTTTTTTGAGTGACGTCCAATAACAAATACCATCTCTATTATTTCACAGTTGACTGAAATGTAGAAAATAAAGTCTTATTGTGCTTATTGTTTATTGATTTGGGAGAAAAAATTGACAATGGAATGAAATATAGCCTTAGAGGCTCTTTTACAGCAAGATTTCTCCCATCCATATATCAAGTTCATTCAGAAACTAACCCTGTACTACATCCCTCTGATGATGAACATCAGGAAAAGAGGTGAGGAGAGAGAGGAGAGAGAGAGAGAGAGAGAGAGAGAGAGAGAGAGAGAGAGAGAGAGAGAGAGAGAGAGAGAGATGAAGAGGGAGGGGGAGGAAGAGAAAGAAACACAGAGCGTAAGAGAGATAAAAGAAGGAAGAGAGGAGAGGGAGAGAAAGAAGCAGCAGCAGCAGAAGAGAAGAACCAGAGGAGAAGCAGCAGCAGAAGAAGACAAAGAAGGAGGAGGAAGAGGAGGAGGAGGAGGAGGAGGAGGAGGAGGAGGAGGAGGAGGAGGAGGAGGAGGAGGAGGAGGAAGAGAGAAAAGGAACACACAGAGAGCAAGGAAGAAAGGAATTGTTTGACAGAAAGAGAAGATGTTCGGGTGAGAGTGAAGGATGACAGGTTGACAGCCAGAATGCCTCACTGGTATGTCAAGAAAAAATGAGGGAGATCGCCAGCATAATGGGTCAATAAGTCAATCAACAAGAGTTTATGAAACCCTTACTATGTGCAAGGCATGGGACAAGCCCTGGGAATACAAATACAAATGTATTTTGTAGATAGTCCCTGCCCTCAATGAACTTGCATTCTAATGGGGGAAGACAACACATAAAAGGAAGCAGAAAAGAGGATTTGGATATGGGGAGAGGGGATATCATTACCTAGTGAGGGGACATTGAGAGAAAGTCTGGGAAGAGAGTTAGTTTGGAGAGAAATGAATGACCATATTGGTTGGGCTTCTTGTGGCAAGAACATGGTTGAGTCCCATAGGATAGACAGTCATGGACGGGTTGCAATCTGCATCATCGGAGGGAACTTCCAAATCAGGGAGATCACAGATGCATTTGAAAATGTTTTTTGTTTGTTTGTTTGTTTGGTTTTTGTAGAGGCAGCCTGGGAGCTGTGGTTGGATTGTTAAGGGCTTAGAGTCAGGATGACTTGAGTTCAGTTCCCACTGCCTCTGATACTTAGCTACTTGTACCTTTGCAAAGTGACAGCTAGGTGGCACAGTAACTCATCCTCTTGAGTTTAAATCTGGCCTCAGACACTTACTAGTTGTGTGACCCTGGGTAAGTCACTTAACCCTGTTTGGTGCGGTTTTCTCATCTGTAAAATGAGCTGGAAAAGGAAATGGCAAACCTCTCTAGTATCTTTGCCAAGAAAACCTCAAATAGGGTCATAGAGAGTCTGACACAACTAAAAAAACAACTGACTGACCCTTTGACAACTCCCAAAGACCTAACTACTAGCTTATAGAGAGCTTACCCATTTATGTTAGTGGAGAGAATTTCCACACTGGAATTTCTGACACTGTGGAAACCTCATCTCCTTCCTTTATGTTTATTAGAAACTGCATGGATGCACACATTATCATCCTGGGCAAGTCACTCAACTTTTCTGGACTTCAGAGAAGTTGAACTCTGAGATCCCTCTAGCACTAAATCCATGATCATAGGAAAATTTTGATAACCTCTTCCTCCACACCAAAGGGGTGTGGCCTATCTCCTCTCTATGCTCTGCAGTGGTCTCTATGTACCTTTTGCCATCAGGGGTCTATAATGCCTTCCTCTTTCTTGTTACCCTCATCTACTAGCTTGTGTGTACCTAGGTATTTACTTGTTGTTGTCCACATTAGAATGTATGCTCCTTGAGGGCAGGAGAAGAACCTGGCATGCACTGAGGGTTTCTTTCTCTTTTCTTTCAGTTCTTTCTTTGAATACTCAGTGCATAACCCAGTGCTTGGTCTGTAGGTTTGAAAAATGCTTGTTGACTGACTGGACTCTCCCCCCCCCCCCCACCTAGCCATGTGTCATTCATGCTTCCTCTCCATCTTTCAGCACCCGCCCAGAATCATCTCAGCCCCAAAGGGTGATCTCAGTAAGCACAAGCTTTAGTGTTAAGCAGTCAAGTAAGCCGCTGCTCAGCCACGCATCCCACTAGGTCCCCAGAGCTTGATCCATTCGGGCTGCTTGCATCTGTCTGTTCAGGGCTCTTATTCCTTCCCCTTACCCAGAGACAAGCTGACAGGCTTATTGGAGAAACAATTAAGCCATCTTCTTTCCATACAAATATTTTCAGATGGATTTGGAAACAGCCTGGTCTTTAGATCCTCAGCAGAATGGAAAGCCCAGGCCCAGAGCTGTTCACATGATCTCTGCCTTTCATCCTACTCACAATGTGATCAGAACCAGTGAGGTTTGTCTTCTGTTGCATGGTCCCAGTGGATAGTTCAGAGTGGCCAATTTCCAACACTGGAGTTCAAGGTCTGCTGGCTGACTGTCGTAGGGATTAGAGGGGGCATAGGCAGATAGATGCTTAAGATTATTAGATCTAAGCCCTGGGGAGGTGGAGAGGGGCCAGCGCTAGGACCCAGGCCTGGCTTGTGGGCAGTTATGACTAAAGTCAAAGGAAGGTTAGAAACCACAATCTCTCTGTTAGTTCATATAGACACAAAAGGTGAGGTTATTTATAATGAGGCCTGAGGGCAAAAGCCAATGATAGCAGAATCTGAAAATATGCTAAAAGACACAGGATGGTTTATGGTTTAAATTGTTGTGCTGGAGTTACCATTTGGAGAATGGTGATAGAAAGAGAATACAAAGAGAGGTTTGGTTGGGACACAGAGGCCAGGAGACAGTATCCCAGAAGTCCAAACCAGGATGTGGGGGGCGGCAGGAGCAGAGTCTGAGTGAGTAGTCATGAGTCAGACTCTAAGGCAGATATAAGGAAAAAGGCAAGGAATAGAAATTCAGCCTGAGAGTCGGCAAGATCTCAGAAAACAGAATAGTCTGGGGACTCCATACTAGAATAGCACTGATCCCAAGAGAGGATCTATAGTTCTCTCTACTCCTTTAAAGCAGCCATACTGATGTGGATTGCTCCTCAAGGCTCAGCAAGCTTTCACAATGGTGATTGCAGAAGAGGGTGAGGTCCTATAGAACTCTTACAATTTGAACAAGTGCTCTTTGAGAATAACATTTCCCTTTGGCAGTGGAAGTTGTGATTTTATTACATTTCAAAGCACATTTTATAAATGTATTGCTATATTTTGTTTTTGTCATCTACATTTGCTAGCATATTTCTTCCCGTTTGCATAGAACCCTCCCTTGTACCAAAAAACAAAAAGAGGAAAAAATAGTTCAGTGGTATTAACCAACACATCGGAAAACAATCTGACAATTATATAAAGTATTTCAAACCCATACTGCCCCACCTCTACAAAAAAAAGAGGTTTCTGTTATCTTTTCTCTGGGGTCAAGCTTGTGGTTATAATTTCTGAGTAATTGGTTTTGATTATTTTTTTACTTACTTTGTATGAATTTGTTATTTTTCTAGTTCTGCTTACTTTATTTTGAATCAGATCATCACTATTATCAAAGTAGAGTTTACTATGTGCCAGGTTCTGTGCTAAGCCCTTTACAAATTAGTATCTCATTTGATCCTTACAAGAAACCTGGGAGGTAGGTACTATTGTTATTTCCATTTCAAAGATGAGGAAATTGAGGCAAACAGAAGTTAAGTGACTAGTCTAGGGTCACCGTTAGCAAGTGTTTGAGGCTGGATTTGAACTCAGGTCTTTCTGACTCCAGGCTCAGTGCTCTGTGCAGCATGGCATTCCTAGCTGCCTCTGCAGATCACATCTTCCCGTGATGTCTGTATTCTTCCTAGTCATTGTTTCTAACAATGCAGTAATACTTTGTTCCAGGTCCAGAGTTTGTTTAATGATAGCAAATAATAGCTAGCATTTTAAGCTTTGCAAAGTGCTTTGCATGTATTATCACATTGATTCTCACAGCAATGCTGGCAGGTAGATGCTATTTATTATTCCAATTTTACAGACGAGAAAATTGAGGCTGAAAGAAACTTAGTGAGTCACCCAGTGAGTGTCCCATATCCAGGAATTGTCTGAGGAAGGATTTGAACTTAGGTCTTCCTGACTCCAAGTATAGCATTCTACTTACTGTAAGACCCATTCCCCAAACTGATGGCCATTGTTATCCTGACTGGGAAGCCATTTATTTTATGCAAAACAAGGCTGAAGACCTGATGATTTCAGCAAATAAAGCACACCAGGGTAAGCAACTGTCTTGCCCAGGAGAAAATTAACTTCAGATATTCCAGAATTTGAAAGAAGGCAAAAAGTCCAGATGGTAGAATTTGAAGAGCTCTGCATTTGTAGCCAGAGACCCAGGTTTGAATCCTGATTCTAGAGACCACTTGTTACATTTACTTTCTGTTTGTGGTCTTTTTTACCTCATCTGAAAAATGAAAAGGATGTTCAAAATAAGATCCTTTATATCTCTAACTCTTAGAATTGCATGAATCTCTCCCAAACTTAGCCAGACTCTGATGCTTAACAATGGAAACTTGGAAACTTGGGGTTTGAAGAATCCCAAATACCTGGGCTCAGCCTGAGCATTTGATCCTTAACCATTCATAGCCTCATATACCTGGGCTATTGGTAGACCCTGGGGTGAAACCTGGTTGGGAGGCTGAAGAATATAGATTCAAAATAATTAATGGCAGAATCACTCCATGCTGGCCATTCCAGGGTAGAATATAGTTTCTTGTCTCACTTGATACCACACTGGCTACTATTTGTCAAATAATTTTGTTTTTTTAATTTTCTTTTTGAAGAAAGGCAATACTATCTCTATTTTCTTCCTGATAGCTGAAATCAATTAGTTAGACATCATATGTACATTATATTTCTCATCCTTCCTTTCCTGTCTCTTCCCTCCACCCCAGGGGAAAAAATGACCCACTAAAATCCATAATGTGTGACTTTCATACTAGAGAGAAGTCTCTGCAAAACAGAAACATTCCCAGCTAAAGCCATTTACCACAAATGAGTGTCTTTCTTCCCTCGATGAAGATATTTGTGTTTGAATAACAGCTTTCGTCACTGGCCAGCTCCCTGGGGTCTCCTCCAGTCAGCCATAATCCTATGTTTGTGACAGCGTCTGTGTGGTAATAGTGTTAATTCCTCACCTTTATATAGTGCTTTATGCTGTACAAAGCACTTTGGCATCCATTATCTCATTTGATGCTCACAAGGATCCTAGGAGGCAGAAGGAGTAGGTCTGATCATCCTTGTTTTTATAGATGAGAGAATCGAGTCTAAGAGAGATTCAAAGGTTTGCCCAAAGTCACACAACCAGCTGGTGATACAGGCGAGACCAGAGATTGATTCTTGTCCCCCAGTGTATAGCCCTCTCTAGCCCTCTCTACTATATCAACATGTCTCATCTGAAAGGGCTTTCACTTTTTGATCTGGAAGCATCTAATAAATGGCAAATAACTGGGCCACACAAATTATCTTCACCAAATTATCAGATGAATAGAGGATACTTGTATATATTTCATGACTGGGGCAGGGGTTAATAACTCTCCCAAATAACTGTCACATATCACTTCTAAATCACTAAATTATGTGGCCTATTCTTAGTCCTTCTCCTCTTCAACCTTTCTTTTGAAATTTATCCCTTGTACCCTAAGTACAAGAATGAGGCTCCCCCAAAGTGCTGAAAGTTAGGCAGGTCATACATTTTTAGACTTGGAGTCAGGAAGATCTGAGTTCAGTTCCTGCTTTTTAGTGATATTTACTAGTGACGTAACCCTGGACAAGTCAATTTAGCTCATTGTGCCTTAATTTCCACATCTGTAAAATGGAGTATGACTTTATGAACTCTAAAGTCCCTTATAACTCTAATTTTATGATGCTGTGCTTATCATTACATCTTTATGTCTTGTTCCTCTTCTCTCAAAAACTCAATTCTTCAATCCTTCATTTTCTCACCCAGTCCATTGCCAAATCTTGCCAATTCTACCACCAAAGCATTTTTGCATTCAATTACTTCTCTTTACTCAGGACCACAACTCTGGAACACCTGAGGTCAAATCTAGCCTCAAACACTGACTGTGTGATTCTTGGAAAGTCATTTAACTTCTGTCTACCTCAATTTCCTTATCAGAAAAAAATGGGGATAAAAATAGCACCTGCCTCCCAGTATTGTTTTAACGATTAAATAAGATAATATTTGTAAAAAAAAAAAACACTTAGCACCTGGCACATAGTAGGCACTATATAAATGCTTTTTGTTCTCCCTCTCCATCGTGATAACCTTCTAACTGACCTCTGTGTCCCCATTCTCTTGTCTCTCTCTTCCAACCTTCACAAAGCTGCCAAAATAATTGAAGACACAAGTCTGAAAAGTCACTCCCCAGCTCAAGCTTTCAGAGGCTTCCCACTGCCTCTGGGATAAAAACAAACAAAAACTCCTTAACCTTACAGACTAATTTCATAATGCCTCACTTCATACCCTCTCCTTTCTAGCCAAATGGGATTGCCTATTGTTCTCTGAATCTGACCTGCCATCTTCCATCCCCTTATCTTTATCCAGGTTTCTCTCCCTGCCTAGAATGTACCTTGCTCTGATATCATTTCTAGAATCTTTCTTCAAGGCTCAGTTTCTGGCTCCTCCATGAAGCTTTCATTGTTGCCCCTAGATAAAAGGAAGTTCTCCCTCCTCAAATTCACCTGGGGTACTTTGTCTGGATCTGTTGCCCTCAACACAACTATCTTACAATATACCCAAATTTATATCTATTATGCCCTTTCTTTCTCATTTTGGTAGAATGTAAGCTTCTCATGGACAGACACTGGCATTAAAAAAAGTCTTCATCTAACCCAGAAAGTGTCTCAGTCAGTGAATAATCATTTATTAAGCACCTAATATGTGCAGGCACTGTGCTAGATGCTGGGGATACAAGAAGACAGTCTTTGTCCTCAATAGACCCAATAGATTTTTGTCAAATTTTAATTTGAGGTGACTGACCTAGCCTGAGTTCAATGAATAATCAGACCTCTCTGGGCCCCAGTTACCAGTTCCTCCGACTTTCTTTGATTCTTTTTGATGAGTCATTTGAGAATCCCATTAGGACAGATTTACAATGGAAAAATACTTTACACCTACAGCAGCCAAAGCAGACAGTTCCCACCAATGATAAAAGGAGGGCTATTCTCTTTGTAAGTCCTTGAGTGAGTTCTGTTTTCTGACTCAATGCATCAGATTTGATTACAGTAATGTCCTTGAGAAAGTTATTCTAATTTCTTTTTATTGCAAATAGGGAGATTTCTTCTTGAAATCTCTCTGAATTTTACAATAGCTAGCATTTATGTAGTATTTTATAAATGCTATTCATCTAACAACCTTGGGAGTGGGGGAAGGCATGGTAAATGCCATCATTATCCCCAGTTTACAGATGAGGAAACTGAGGCAAACAGAGGTTAAATGACTTGCCTTAAGGTCATGGCTATTAAATGCCTGAAGCCAGATTTGAGCTCAGGTATTCTTGACTCCAGCTCTGGTACTCTGTCCACTATAGTACCTAGCTTCCAGATAGCAATTCAGGTACTCTCCTTTACTAATACACCCACTCCTGTGAAATATATTTAGTGGGAGTTTGGTCTAAAAGTCTCTGTAGTTGTAGAGATGTCCTTTTGGAATTGGAGGGTTTGCCAATAGCCAGATTATTTCCTGTGAAAATATAGGTTCAGGGACAGCTAGGTGGTGCAGTGAGTAGAGCACTGGCCCTGGAGTCAGGAGGACCTGAGTTCAAATCTGGCTTCAGACACTTGACACAATTACTAGCCGTGTGACTTTGGGCAAGTCACTTAACCCCAACTGCCCTCCAAAAAGCAAAAAAAGAAAGAAAGAAAATATAGGTTCTGTGATCTGCTTCTATGTCCCATAGGATAGGGGGAATAGGATCACTGTCAGATATCAGTGTCACTGATTTTCACCAACCAGCTTATCATAAGACTGTGGGAAGGACAGAGAGAGGTAGGTGTCACCTCTTAAATAGGAAGTTTTCTCCCTATTCTAGGGAGAGTATCCTATTCAAGGGGGAATGGTTCATTTTCTGTGGGTCTGTTTGTGGGATACTTGGGGCAATAGAAAGAAGCTAGAGCCCTGTTGTTTGCAGGCTTGAAATGGCAGAGAGCTGGCCTAGGTGCTGTGAACACAAGTAGATGGAAAGAGAAGCAGTGGTCATGGTGATAGTGTGTATGATGGGAGGCAGTTCAGGACAAATGTGGAGAAAGTCTGCTTTAGGGGAGGCTAGGTGGCGCAGTGAGTAAGAGCGCCAGCCTTGGAGTTGGAATGACCTGGGATCGAAACTGACCTCAGAAAATGAGCACCCACACATAAATCATGACTAGCCGTTTAACCTTGAGCAAGTTACTTAACCCCAATTGCTTAAAAAATAAAAGTCTTCTTTGACCAAATGGAAAAGGAGGTCCAAAAGCTCACAGAATAAAATAATTCCTTCAGAATTAAAAAAGGAGCAAATGGGAACTGATGACTTTATGAGAAATAAAGAAATTATAAAAACAGATCCAAAAGAATGAAGACAATGTGAAATATCTCATTGGGAAAAACCACTGACCTGGAAAATAGATCCAGAAGAGATAATTTAAAAATTACTGGACTACTTGAAAGCCATGATCTAAAAAAGAAAGTAAGCAATGTCTTTCAAGAAGTTATCAAGGAAAACTGCCCGGATATTCTAGAACCACAGGGTAAAATAGAAATTGAAAGAACCTACCAACCACCCCTTCAAAGAGATCCCCAAAAGAAAACTCCTAGGAATACTGTAGCCAAATTCCAGAGTTCCCAGGTCAAGGAGAAAATATTAAAAGCAAGAATCACCTACCCAGCAAAACTTAGTATAATACTTCATGGGGGAAATGGATATTCAACAAAACAGAGGACTTTCAAGCATTCTTGATGAAAAGACCACAGTTGAACAGAAAATTTGGTTTTCAAATACAAGACTCAAGAGAAGCATGAAAAGGTAAACAGGAAAGAGAAATCATAAGGGACTTATTAAAGTTGAACTGTTTATATTCCTACAGTGAAAGATTATATTTGTAACTCATGAGACCTTTCTCAATATTAGGATAGTTGGAGGGAATATATACATAGATACATGCACACATACACACACACACATATATATATATGCATATAAACATATACATATACACACATATGTACATACATACACATATATACATAGACAGAGGGCACAGAGTGAGTTGAATATGAAGGGATGATATCTAAAAATTAAAATTAAGGGGTGAGGGAGGAATATATTTGGAGGAGAAAGGGAGAGAAAAAATGGGCTAAATTATCTCACATAAAAGAGGCAAGAAAAAGCTTTTACAGTGGAGGGGAAGAGGGGGGAAGTGAGAGGGAATGAGTGAACCTTACTCTCATCAGATTTGGCTTAAGAAGGGAATAACACACACACTCAATTGGGTATCTTATGCTACAGAAAAGTAGGGGGGAAGCAGATAAGATGAGTGGATGATAGAAGGGAGGGCATATTGAGGGAGGGGTAGTCAGAAGCAGATACTTTTGAAAAGGGAAAGGATCAAAGGAGAAAATAGAATAAATGGAAGGCAGGATAGGATGTAGGGAAATATAGTTAGTCTTTTACAACACAACTATTATGGAAGTATTTTGTGTAGCTACACATGTATAACATATTGAATTACTTGCTGTCTCAATGAGGGTGGGTGGGAAGGGAAAAAGGGAGAGAATTTGGAACTCAAAGTTTTAAAAACAAATGTTGAAAATTGTTTTTACATGCAACTAGGAAATAAGATATACAGATATATAATATCTGTATAAGATATAATAAGATATATAATAAGATAAATAAGATATATAAGATATAAGATATATAGAAATCTATCTTGCCCTAGAAGAAAGTAAGGGGAAGGGCATAAGAGAGGCATGGGATGGGGTGATAGAAGGAAGGGCAGACTGGGGGAAGGGATAATCAGAATGCACACTCTTTTGGGGGGGGAGGGTAGAGATGGGGAGAAAATTTGGAACTCAAAATCTTGTGGAATGAGTATCAAAGACTAAAAATAAATAAATAATACCTACCTCATAGGTTTGTTGAAAAGAACAAATGAGATTAACATATATAAAGTACTTTGAAAACTCTAAACAGCTGTCTAAATGTTGTAATAATAACAATCATTGTCTCATTATATACCCCTATAGCTTAGGCTCTCAATCTAGGTCTATAAACTTGTAATTAAAATTTTTTTTTTTGAAAACTGTATCCAATAAAGTTGGTTTATTTTGAAATCCTATGTATTTTATTTAATGCATTTAAGAGCGTTGTTCTACAAAGTTCATAGGCTTCATCAGACTGCAAAAGGTATCCATGTAACGAATCAGATAAAGTTCTATTGCCTTTTATGGATGATGTGGCTTATGAAGGAAGGTAGTGCAGTATTTCTGAATTATGGGCACAGTGTTGCTCACCTCCAGATTTCTAATGATGAGTGCCTTGAGAGAGAAGTGTTGGAGAACTGGGAAACCCAACACAACTTATCCAATAGTACGATCTGTCTCTGGGCTCTGTAGTGGTATGACAAGACTATTAACAACTCATGTGGAGAATGGGAGGTAGATAACACTCATATACCTGGTAATACCTGATAGTCTTTCCCAGAGTACCAAGCAGCCCACAGAGTTTGAATACCCAGGGTTCCAAGAGAAATGCCTAGTAGACCCAGACCACAATAACTGAATCACTGTATCATTCCTACAAGGCTTATTTGACACTTCAATGTTCTTTTTTTATTGGTTATATTTTTTAATTGTTTTTTATTCTGAACCTGAAACACGAAAAAAGAGAGCATTTCTCTATCTACACATCTGAACACCAAAGGAGATTCTATATGAAATCATTAAAACCCCATTTCATATCACTTACTTTAAATATATACATACACATACATATACACATATATGCATACATACATATACCTACACATATAGATTCTAACATTTTACTTTCAAAACTGCCAGGTTTGCCTGTGCTTTCTTCTTTTTTAAGTTATTTTTTCCACTTTTAGCACTTTCTCTTGTTCTTTCTCGTGATTAAAACAATTTTTCAATGTCTTTTATTCATTATTAGTCTAATAATTCCCACTCCACCCCTATTCCCTCTTTCCCATGAAAACTTGAAAGGGGAAAATAATCTTGTAACAAATAAGTATAGTCAAGCAAAAGAAATCCACAGAGTCCATGTCTAGAAATGGATGTTTCATTCTTCACTTTGTATTCATCAACTTTCTGTCAGGAGGTGGGTACATACTTCATCATAGATCCCCTGGAGACAGGGTTGACCCTTACACTGATCAGTTATTAAGCCTTTCAAAGTCATTTTTCTTTACAACATTGTTGTACTTTTATAAATTGTTTTCCTGTTTCTGCCCGCTCAACTCTGTGTCTGTTCATGCTACCCAGGATTCTCTGAGCTTATCTCTTTGTTATTTCTTACAGAGTGATTTATTCCATTACCTTCCTATACCACAACTTATTCAGCCTTTCTTCAATTATCTAAGGGTCAATTTATGACACCCCCTTAGAATCTGCTCCTCTCCTCTCCTCTCCTCTCCTCTCCTCTCCTCTCCTCTCCTCTCCTCTCCTCTCCTCTCCTCTCCTCTCCTCTCTCCTAACTTTGTCTCTTCTCCCTTTTAATTTCCCCTTCTGAATCAGAATGTTTGTTATGCCTGCAGCTAGTCTCTCCCTGCATTATCCTCCTCCACCTGTACTTGTTTTGCTGTATTTTGATGTATTTCTCCACCACAGTGTGTTCAGCATTCCTTTTTCCATTTAAAATGAGTGAGAGTCATTTGATACTCACACCCCCCTTTTTCATATTTATATAATCTTCTCTTCACACACTCCAAACATGAAAGACAACAAGCGTTACCTCCCTCTTCCTCTTTTCTACACTAGAGTATTTCTTTTATGTTTCCTTGCCTTTCCTTTCTTGAAACTCACATATTCTTATCACAAAGCTCCCTAAGTTTAACATACGTGAGCCAGTTTGCATACAGCAGCTCTCAGATGATAGGACTCTAGTGTGCCACTAAATTTAATTTATTGCTTTACTTGCCCACTCATTTTCACCAGGGTGAGCAAATGAAGCCGGGGATGGGAAAATGAACAAGTGAACATAAACTCTTGGGAAATTGGGGCAGGGGTGTCTAGCTAGGATCTCCTCTATATCCTTCTTCTCTAGCTGCTCTTACAGTACTGAGATATCTGGTCTGGTCCTGTCCTGGGGATATGACTGGCATCTTTCAAAGTCACTATTATGACTCAAGCAGGGTAGCTAGGTGGAGATGGGATTTCCAAGAAGAATAAGTGCCTGATTCAGGAAATAAACGGAAGACTCTCCACTTCCCTAGAGGATGCTTGTATCTGAGCATCCAAACTCAAATTATCCTTTTGGATTTATGGGTGTTATGATTGGCCTAAAGACAACATGGAAGGCTTGAATCTGAGCTACTGGATCGTATTAACTTGAACTCCTGGGTTTTTGGTTTGGCTGCAGATGAAAAGGAAATTGGGACACCTGGGCTTGGGAAGAACCATTGGTGGAAAAAAAGATGCCTGTGGTAATGTGATACAGTCAATTTTATTCCTTTTCTTTTTCTATTATAAGGAAAGTTATGCAATTATTTCCATGCTTGTGTACCTGAACTCCATTAAAATTCAATAGGAAAGTGAAGAGGGCAAGGCTTCCAGTGGATAAGAAATGAGAGTATGATTGGACAAATCCATTCTCACCTCTTAGACTAATGATATGAGCACTGCTGTCCACAAAGGGACAGAGTTTGATGATAGAAGTAACCAGTTGTCTGAGAGTCATGGAAAGCTTGTCATCAACTCATAGTGTTGGTTGGATGGAGTTCATTGCCACAAGGGTGAGTATGACCAACATCACTTGACTCTTATTGTTGAATTGGGTCAGACACTCGGTCATCAATACCTTGCTATTGGGCAAAATGGGATCATAGAATCAAAGATTTAGAGCTGAAAGAGACCTAGTCACTTTGCCCAACATGCTCATTTTGTAAATGAGCAAACTTAAGTTCAGAGAATTTTGAATGTGACTTGCCCTGAGTCTCTCAGTAAGTGGAAAAACAAAGATTCAAACCCAGACCCTCAGACTCCAAATCCAGCAGTCTTTCCATCAAACTGTCTTTTCTCCTCAAATTCATTCTAACCTTCTGACCCAAACAGCGGAGTATGATTGGTGGAGGCACTCAGGGTAATTTCTGATCTTTGAATCTATACTTTTTCACACTTGCTCATTGTTACCTCCTAGGGAAGCTGAGAGTTATTAGGGAATTCCTGTAGGTTTCATAGTCCACTAGAGGAAAAAAAAATCTGTTTGTGATTGTATTATGTACCTGTCTAAGAGGTCTGGATTAAGGACACTGTAAATTACTGCTGCATGTGGTCAGTGCAGCAATGTGGTCAAAGACCTTGTCTGAGTGAATTGCTAAGAGCATGAGAAGACATATTCTTTTTCCTGTAATCTCGACCTACATCTGTTGTCTTCCTGACCTGGCCCTGATCCTCATATGGGAATTGGCATTTCTCCTTCCTGGCTTCACTGTTTGTCCTGTCATAATTTGACTGTTTCTGATTTTGGTTTTAGACTTTAGACCTTTGATTTCAAGTATATCCTAATGCAGCCCTCCCCTTAACCTGTTCCTGGTCGTGTTCCTGTAAGCCCATGTAAGCCTGTTTGGCTAGCATGAATTAGACTCCTTTCCTTGACTCAGGGCTCTCTATCCACCTTCATCAGCAGACATTTGGTAAAAAAAACAAAAAAAACAACAAAAACCAAACATCACTGTATACCCACCACTTATCTGGCCACCCTCAGTGGCTGTTTGCAGCATGTATCTGTGGAATAGAGATAGCTACTTGGGCCCCAATTCAATTATATTCCTGCCATTCTTCCCCCTCTTATTTCTCTTATCTTTTAATATTTGTGTCTCTCTCTTTGTATGTCTTTCTCTGTCTCTGTCTCTTTTCCTCTCTTTCTTGCCAACCCCTCCCCCAAGGGTATTCCCACCTGGTGATGCTCTATTGGCATATTGGCCTAGGACCAGTCCAGCTAAATTTATAGAGGCTAATCACCAGATTGGCTTTGGGATAATAACTTTTTTAGACACGGTAACTCTGAAAGACTATTGACTTGCTTATAGATCTCAGATCCTTCAAGTTTCAACATATGTATTTTTTTATCTTTCCATCTTTATCTATATTTCTATAATTTGCTCTTCCTTCCTTCCTTGCTTCCTTCCTTCCTTCCTTCCTTCCTTCCTTCCTTCCTTCCTTCCTTCCTTCCTTCCTTTTTTCCTTCCTTCTTTTCTTCCTTCTTTCCTCTCTCTTTTCCTGATCTAGTAAGTTCTTACAGATAATTAATTAGCCCTTACTCCTTCTTAGCTTGTTGAATGAGCTGTCATTTCATGAACATATTATCTTATAAAATCTCATTTTCTGCTGTTGGGTTCTCTGGTCATTCTTCCTGTCAGACCTCCTGTCATCTGTATTTCCATGGCCTCCAGCATTTATTCAGTGACAGATTGGCACTCACTGTGTAAAGAAAACTGAAGGGAAATGCTTCAAAAGGAGTTTCTCCTACCCCACTTTGCTCCTGACCAGTACCAGCCAGCCACGGGCTCATTTTCTTACTTGAACTCTCTTTCTAGGGACAGATCTTTCAAGATTGAGTAAAGAAGTCACCAGGATACAGCACTAAGACATCAGGAAGGATTGTTCCTTGGTGTCCTTAGGCAGCCAGCAGTAACATGTGGGGGTGGGCAGCCAGTTTAAGCATTCTCCATTTTATGAACTGATTATGCATCCAAAGTTGATTTTATGAGACTTGTAGTATTTTCCCTAAATAATGCTCTACAGCATTGTGCATGACCAACTTTGATAGACCTAGTTCTTCTCAGCAATACAATGATCTAAGACAATTCCAAAAGACTCATGATGGAAAATGCTATACACATTCAGAGAAAGAACTAAGGAGTCTGAATGCAGATTGAACCATACTATGTTTCTCATAGTTTTTCCCTCTTGTACAACAAGACTCTCCTTTCACAACAAGACTATTGTGGAAACATGTTTAATATGATTGTACATGTATAGCTTATATCAGATTTCATGCCATCTTGGGAAGAGGGCAGGGAAGGAAGGGGGAAATTTGGAACTTAAAACCTTATACAAGTGAATGTTGAAAACTAAAAATAAATAACTAAATTTAACACACACACACACACACACACACAATGCTCTACAAGGTGGATAGGTTTCCAGGGTAGCCCACAGAAGCCTATTTAACCTATAATGTACTATTAATATTAATAGTACTATTTCAGCTATCGCTGGGATCCTATTCAATTTAACAGACCTGTATTAAACACTTTCTGTGTGCAAGGTTAAAAGCATCATGGCAATAGATAGAGGGCCCATCTCAGAGTCTGAAAAACTTCAATTCCCAGCTCTGGCACATCGAGCAGGTGACCACTGGCAACTCATTTAACCCCTCAGTGCCCAAGGCAACTCTCTAAGGCTCCAAGTTGTTCATGAGCTACTGGGAATTTCTATGTCTGGAGTTCCTTACATTGAGCAAATCGCAAGTCAGGATTAAAAAAAAAAAGGTGCAAGGTATTGGGGATCCAAGGGCAAAAGTCTCTGCCTTCAAGGAGCTTACATTCTAAGTCTTTTTTTTTTTTTGAGGGGGAACGTAAGGCAATTGGGGTTAAGTGATTTGTCCAAGATCAAAAGGCTAGTTTTGTTTGTTAAGTGTCTGAGGTCTAATTTGAACTCAGGTCTTCCTGACTCCAGGGCCAGTGCTCTATTCACAGCGCCACCTAGCCGTCACTTACATCTTAATCTTCAAAGTTAGGGTCCTTCTATACAGCTGTAGGGAAAACAAACAAACAAACAAAAAAAAAAACATCTCAGTTTGTGGAACAAAGGGATGTTTACTCCTTTGGCGGCCTGAGATGTAAACTTCCTTTTCTTTACTTCAAGAGTTATTCATAAATCTGATGTTTGTAAGTCACGGGCAGCCTGTACATTGTTTGCTGTTTCTTTACAAGGTTGGATTTATCTCACTGACAGCAAATTGTTCTGCTAAAGCTTAATGCTCCCTCTTTCCCCCTAACGCATCGCCCCTTTGTCTTGGCTGCTGATAGAGCCATCATTCCGCCACAGATCTTGACAAGAAGAACTGATACTTACTTGTACCAATAGTAAAGTCATTCAAATATTCGCCCGTCTGAGCTAGATTTTGTCCACCACCTCCCCCAGAAACTTACTGCTCAATTTACTATTAGGCAATGTCTCAGATATCAGACCTAATTCCATAGTCTGAAACTGAAACAAGTTCTCTTGAGCGCTGCTACTCCCTTACACTGCCCATCCCCAAGGCTGCCTCCTACTGCTCTCCTGACCTCCCGCTGGTTATTACTCACTTCCCCGAGTAATCCAGAGTGAGGCTTTTAGACCCACATGGCTTCTTCTGTGTGATGGATGGTTCCGAATAAGACTTCCATTAGCTGGCACGTCAGTGTTGTAACTTACGACCACTCTGGCATGCCAGACAGCTGTTTTCATGAGGTCACTTATCATCTCCGTCTAAAGCCGGCTGCTTCTCTTGCGCTAGGTCCACCTTTCAGTTCAAATTAATTTCTCATTCCACATCAGACTGACAAGAAAGCTCATTCACTCCTCATTTACAAAACAGGTTTCAAAAATGTAGCTAACACCCAATGTCGGAACTTCGACTCCCATCGAAGGGCAAAAATCTGAGGTCCTTAACCGCCCAAGGAACCATCCTCTAGAATGGACTTGAACTATGAGAGAAGACAGGAAAAGAAAGATTCACTCTGGATGATTTTATTTGGGGAACTGTGTAGGTCCATGTAAAGAGCACCGGACCTGGAATCTCAGGGCCTGAGTTCAAATTCTGTCTTTGCCTCTTATTACCTGTGTGACTCTTAAGCAAATCACTACACTTCACTTGACCTCAATTTCCCCATCTGTAAAAGGGGAGAATTGTACTACATGACCTCTGAATTCCCTTCTAGCTCTGAATCAGTGGTTTTGTGATTTCTATGATTACAGATCAATTAAATATAGTGGCAGCTAACATTATACAGTGCTTACTATGTGCTTGGCATTGTGCTAATGTGCTTAACATTTATTATTTCATTTGGTCTTCACAACAACCCTGGGACATAAGATCCTATTATTATTTCTATTTTATATGTGGGGAAACTGAGGCAAACAGCAACGAAGTGAATTATTTAAGATCACACAGCTAGTAAGTATGCAAGGGCAGATTTGAACTCAAATCTTCCAAACTCCATGTTTGGGACTTTATCTACTGCACCACCTACCTGCCCAATATCATGTAACTGATGATCACATGGGATCTTATGTCCCTATATCACCCTAAATATAATAAAGAGTTGTTTGGGGAAGTTAGTTGAGACTGATTTTGGAAAGAGGACAAATCCAAGAGATTCTTGTGAGGAAAGCAGAAAGGATAGAGAAACTAGCTCAAGTTATTGAGGAATTCCTAGAAAACTGTCTGTGGCTTGACCTAGAGAGGTCTGTGCCTGGAAGATCAGTCAGAGAGGACCTTGTCTCTGTTCAGTTTAGTTTAATTCAATTTAATTTGATTTGAGTGGATCTAACACACATTTATTAATTGCATACTATTTGTCTGTTACTGTGGTAGGCTGGGAATACCAGTATTAAAGTGAAAATAGTATATGTACCCATGAATTTTAT
The DNA here is from genome assembly GCA_011680675.1 of Gymnobelideus leadbeateri. NCBI lineage: Eukaryota > Metazoa > Chordata > Mammalia > Diprotodontia > Petauridae > Gymnobelideus > Gymnobelideus leadbeateri. Next base: position 181,792 of record WOXC01009676.1, on the reverse strand, counting down.
ATTCTACCAGAGCAGGGGGAACCACATATACACAAATAAACAAATGCATATACAAATAAATATAAAGCGATTGGGGCGGGCGGGGGGAGTGGACAAACATATACAAATACCAGCAACTGGAAGAATGAGGAAGTCTCTTATTAGAAGTAGCTTTTTAGTTGACTCTTGATGGAAGCTACAAATCCAGAGAGATAGGTGGAATGAAGGAGACCACTGCAGATCTTGGTCAGCTAGGTGGCTCCATGTGTAGAGCAGTGGGTCTGGAGTCAGGAAGACTCATTTTTGTGAGTTCATATCCAGACTTAGACATATACTAGCTGTATGATCCTGGGCAAGTCACTTAACTCTGCTTGCCTCAGTTTCCTCATCTGTAAAATGAGCTAGAGAAGGAAATGGCAAACCACTCCAGTATCTTTGCCAAGAAAACCCCCAAAAAGATTACAAAGAATTAGACATAACTGAATGACTGAACAATAACATTCCAGGTCTGAGGGACAACCTATACAAAGATATGGAGGAGTGGAGTTGGAATGCTATATATGGGGAGTAGAAAGTAGGTCAGTTTGACTGGAATGTAGAGAGTATATGAGAGGAAGTAATCTGAAATGTCTGGCAGTATAGCTTAGAGTGGGGCTTCTTACACTAGTGGGGTCCATAGACACCATGGATATATTTCCAGTTCCATGGGTAGTATTCAGGAAGTCCATTAATTCCTTTTTTAAAAATTTGGTAACTGTATTTCAATATAATTGATTTTCCTTGTAATTTTATATGTTTTATTTTATGCACTGAAAGGCATTTTCTTGAGAAGTTCTTAGACCTCACCAGAATCTACCAAAAGGGTCCATAAAACAAAAGAAAAAAAAGGTTAAGCATGTCTGGTTTAGAGTAAGATTGTAAAAGACTTTAAATGCCATGTAGAGGAGTTTGTATTTCATCTGGAGACAATGAAGATAAGGGCTTGAGAGCACTAGTTGTTACTTTAAAATCCATGGATGCTTGGCTGATTTTTGGCATAAATCAGGGTGCAGCTAAGGAGCAAGAAGTCAGCTTTTGTGTTGAACTGGACCCATCTGGACTTATTAGCTCAATGACCACTGACCTGACTAACTTTAGGCTCTCCTGACTGACCTTCAAGTCCTTTATATACACCCTTCATATTGTCCATACTGAGGGAGATTATATGGAGATTTAAGGTCTAATTGAAAATGAAGCTTTTTATTTCACCTTGCTTAGTCAAGAGATGCCACCTGCACTCACCTAAAAATTCCCTCTGATGAATGATTCCATTCTAATGGCCATACTTCCCATGAATAGCCTTGGTCCTCATTGATTTCTTGTGTGTGTGTGTGTGTGTGTGTGTGTGTGTGTGTGTGTGTGTTTGTGCATGCATTTGTGTGTACATTTGCATGTGTATGCATGTGCATGATGGTCTGATCATTTAAGCCATAAATGCTATTCAGGGACAATGCTGAGTAATCATTTGCAGATGGGAAAGATAATTTTGTGATCTATTTCTGTACTCTGTCTTCTTAAATGACTAATGGGACTAATTTGGGACTAGGAGATTTTACAGCAATTTGGACAGATGTTTCCACATGTGGAAGTTTAGGTTTTGATTCTCAACTTGCTGTTTCTGTCACTCTCTTTTCATCATTTCTTTATGGCCATGGCTTGGATCCAAGTAGTATGTTGTAAAGAAATTGTGTTGGGGGAGGAGTTTCTTTATCGTCTTCTTCAGGGACCTGTATGAATCCGAGTTATGGAACGTCACTGGCTTCTTTGTATTTCTTTGGATAAGAGGTTTTCTCTCCTTTCCCTTTGTTGAGGTAAGTGGGCAGAGCAGGGGACAGGGAAGGTGCAAAAGAATTTATGTAGAAAGACAGGGTGACCAAAAGGGTCTCTCTCAGTTTTAGCTCTAGTGATATCTGCTGCCTAAGCCCAGCCAGAAGAACCATCAAAACATCTACTCAGGCAGGTATCAACTATGACTTTAACCTGGTTTAAACCACATGAAATAGCAGAATCTCCTTGTCTATAAAAAATAGGCAGAATTATGTAACTTTCTAGGTTGCATCAGGAAGGGGAGGCATATTAACATAACAAAGTTACTTCCCTAATTAGATTCTGAAGCCTATGCCCTTGGTTTCCTTATCTTTCATAAAAATGAGGACTTTGTACTAGATAACCTCTGGGGTTTCCTTTAAAATATTATGATCCCATGGACCAGTGACAAAGATTTGTTCTTTCAGACACAGGTGGAATAAGGACTGTGGATCCCCTTAGTGGATTATCAAGAACCATCTTTTGAAGTTGAGAATATCTAATGAAGAATGAAATGATTTGCTCCATATTAAGCCATATACTATAGAGTCTTATTAATGGGAAAAATGGGGGTAGGGGCTGGATTATGGCTTCCTTGAAAGTGGAAAGAGGTGGAGGATTTTGGGAAGATGGCAGAGTAGGTCAGAAAACTTTTGACTCTCCAAATTTCCTTCACAACATAAAGACGGAACATCACCTCAGAGAGAATGCAGAGCAGCAGAAATAAACAAAAGTCAGAGTAAAGCAGGTGATCTCTTAAGACAACTTGAGAAGACCACAGGAAAGACCTGACCTTCTGGGGTGGAGGTTTGGCCTGAGTGAAGTACACTTCCAGGCCAACACTGTGGAATCAATAAACCGAGAGCCCTGAGGGCAGCTGGGGTTGGGAGGTAGCCTCAGCCTTAGAAAGGTTTGCCCCACAGATAATGTGATATCTGAGTAGGAGAGGATTAAAGGACCTTCCATGGTTGAGAAATGCCAAGCACAGCTGTGCTGATCAGACACATCCCAAGCTGGGTTGCTGCTGTGGGGGAGAAGGAGCTTGCACACACCTGGTGAGTGCAGTAGCAGAAAGGCAAGGACCCTGCTGCCTGTGGGTACTTGCAGGAGAACAGAATCCCTGGTTTCAGTTCCAGGGCAGAGAAGACAGCTGTAGGTTGTAGCCACAGGAGGGAGGGCAGGGAGCAAGATCATTTATGGGATAGCATGACTAGGGGCCCTAGCCATGGCTTAAGAGTTGGAAAAGAGGGCCCAAAGTTGAGCTCCGGGACAGGGCTGAAAATAACAGTAAGAAGGACCTGAGGCTTGGGGCATCATTCCCCATACCTTTAGACTAGACCTCAATTCTACTAATATTGGCTAAAAATGAAATAAAACAAAAAAAACATTTAAAATGAGCAAGTAAAAGAGAAGTAATCCAATTATAAATAGCTAGTATGGGGACAGACAAGATATGTATTCATACTCAGAGGAAGATAATGGAGCTAGAGAAAAACCACTCGTTTTTCAATGAGAAATGTCAAAGGGTCCCAGAGAGAAAAAAAGTCGTTGGAAGAACTTAAAATGAATTTTAAAAATCAAATAAGAGAGATTGAGGGAAAATTAGAAAAAAATGAACAATCCAAGAAAATCAAGAAAATTATGAAATGAAAGCCAACCAACTTGAAATAGAGAATCAGAAACTTAAGGGAGAAAATAATTCCTTGAAAACTAGGATTGAGCAAGGGGGAGCTAATGATGTTCTAAGATACCAAGAAATAATAAAACAAAATCTAAAGAATGAAAAAAAAATAAAAGAGAATGTGAAATATCTCACCAGAAAAACAATAATCTAGAGAACAGATCAAGGAGAAATAATGTAAGAATAGTAGTACTACCTGAAAATTATGATTAAAAAAAAGAATCAATGCAAAATTACAAGAAATTATCAAAGAGAAGTTCTATAACAAAAAGGCAAAGCAGAAATAGAAAACATCCATTGATCACTACCTCAGGAGGAAAACTTTTAGGAACATCACAGCAAGTTTCCAAGCTCCCAAGTGAAGGAGAAAATACTGGAAGCAAAAAGAAAAATAATTTAAATATCATGGAGCTACAATAAGGATTACATAAGACTTAGCAGCTACTACAACAAAGGACTGTGGGTCTTGTAATACTATATTTAATGAAGCAAAAGAGCTGGGGTTATGACCAAGGTTAATTTATCCAGAAAATTTAAGTATAATCCTGAATAAAAAAATATGAACATTTAATGAATTGAAAGACTTTCAGATATTTGTGGCATAACAGCAGAATTTAAGGGGAAATTTGACATATAACATCCAGGAGAAATATTAGGTAAACATTAAAGGCCTATTATAAGGGACTTCTTAAAGTCAAACTGTTTCTTTCTTATATGTGAAAATACTATTAGTACTTTTATGACTGTTGTAATTATTTGGGTAGTTTGAAAGAAGGGGTTGGACTGATCTGAGTATGATGGGCATGATTCTAAAAAAATAAAACTGTGTAGGGTAAGATAAAAAGGAGTAATTATCTCATATAAATAAGGTTTAAAAGGAAAAAATACAGAAGAAGGTAGTAGGGAACAGGGCAGATAGTGCTGATACCTTACTCTCAGAGGGAATGGTTTAAAGAGGTAACAGCATATATCTATATCCACATCTATATCTATATATATATATATCCATATCTACACCTACATCCACACCCACACCCACATCTGCATCCATGTCCACATCCATATCCATATCCATATCTCTATTATCTCTATCTATCTCTCTATCTCTAGCTATATATACACAAATATATAGAAGGATAAAAAAGCCTTCTAAATTCATAAAGTAATGAGAAGGCAAGGGGAGAGGGAGGGAGGGTTTTAGAGGTATGGGTAGGTTAAGGAATAGAAGGGCAAGGTAGCAGGTAAAAGTAAAGTAAAGGAGTGAAGAGGAATAGGATAAATAGGGTGAGAAAGATAGTGATAAAAAAGGAAGGAGAAAAACATGCAGGTAATTATAGCTAAGAATGTGAATGGGATGAATTTACCCATAAAACAGAAATGGATAGCAGATTAAAATTTCGAATTCAACAATATGTTGTTTTCAGGAAAGACAATAAAAATGAAAAGTACACACAAAGATAAAATAAAGGGCAGGAGTAGAAATTATTATGTAAAAAAACAGGGGTAGTAATCATGATCTCAGACAAAGTTAAAGCTAAAATAGATTTAATCAAAAGAGAAAAATAGGGAAACTACACTGTGTGTCAGCAATATTATTCAATATTGTTTTAGACCATTTAAAATAACTAGACAGTATAAAATACTTGAGAGCATGTCTGCCAAAACAGACACAGAGCTATATGAACACAACATAAAATACTTTTTATACAAAGTCTGATCTAAATAATTGAAGTAATATTTATTGTTCATAGGTAGGTAATGCCAATAAAATAAAAAATGACAATTTTACCTAACTAATATATTTATTTAATGCCATCTCAATTAAATCCCCCCAAAATCTTACTGATTAGAAAAAATAATAACACAGTTCATTTAGAAGAACAAAAGTTTAAGAATTTCAAAGAAACGGGGAAAAGACACAAAGGAAGTACATTCAGTAGTATCAAACCTTAAACTATATTATAAGGTGCGAACATTGTTGAAGTATAAAATGGATAATTTTGTTTACTTAAATTAAAATTTTCTTGTAAAAATAAAACCTATGCAGACAAGAATAGAAGGAATTCAGATAACTGGAAAAACTTCCATAGACAATTTCTCAGATAGGATATGATTGAGTTGGACTATTTGCTTTGGTATAGGAAATGATGTTCTGGTTAATTTAGAAAAACATGGAAAAACTTGGAGTTATGGAATAACATGCTATCTACCTTCAGAGAAACAGGTGACAAATGGAATAAGCATACTATGGTGATATATATGTGTATATGTGTGTGTGTGTGTGTGTGTGTGTATAAGTGTACATGCATATATATGTGTGTGTTTATAGATATCTATGTATGTGTATGTATATAAAATATATCTATATATCTATAGCTCCATGTTTAATTGTAGCCTTTTTTGGGGTGGGGTGGCAGGAAGGAGGGTGGAAAAATAAAGTAAAAAATGTGCAGTGGAGAACAAAAGAAAACTCACAAGGAAGCAAAAGAAACCTAGGTTTTCTTAAATGGAAATGTATTGTTTTCTATTGAATCCTCTCATGTTCTGCTGTGTACATGGCAATATTTTTTTCTTTTCTCATTTTTGTATTTGAATTTAAATAAAAAGGTTAATAATAATAAAGAAAGGGGAAAGAGTCTGTCTGCCTGGCTTTGTTAAAAATAGGAAGTAGCACAGGATAAGGTTTTTCTTAACTGGGGCCAGAGTGCTGTGATATAGTATACCTATATTTAGGACCTTGGGAACTGGGAACTATGATTCAATAGGGATATGTATCTAGAGACGATAGCTTAGTAAACTTGGGAGCTGCTCAATCTAGGTTGGGTAGATGCTTTCATCTGTAATCTCACATATTATTTCTAAAATTAGACTTTCCCCCTTATACATAAATATCTTCGCTTAAACTAGAAATAGCTTGGATGTGATAAGGAAAAAAGGAGGACATGAAGAGCTCTAGATAATTCATGATGGAAACATTTGGATATGGGGGTGTCTCGTACTTTAATTACAGTTTAGAAAGGGGTTACTCAGTGAGAGGGTAGGTCTTGGAACTTGAGTGGTACAAGTTTAGGTTGAAACTAAGTAATTCACAGCCCCTCCCCCCCCCCATACCACAGTATACCTCCTCATACTGAAACCTCCATCTCCTATTATTCAGTTTAATGAATAAGCACACATACTATATGCCAAACCTTGAGTTAGGCAATAGAGATATAAATATAAAAAGGAAAGCAGTCTTTGAACTTAAGGAGATTTTAGTCTCCTGAGGGTGTGTGTGTGTGTGTGTGTACAGAACAACAATGATCTGCTAACAGATAAGTGGATTTTATATATATTTGTTTGACTACATATTCCTAGATTTCTAGATGTATACATACATATAAACACATATATACCACATACATGTGCATACATACGTGCAACATACAAACACATAACATAATATATTTGTACATACGTGTATATGCATATGCATACATACATGTGTATATGTATGTGCATATATCGATCTATCTCTATCTATACATCTCTATATAGACATATATGCTACACATACACAACACACACACACACACACACACACACATGAGATTAGAGGCACCATTTGGCTTAAGGTACAAAACTGGTGAGCTGGCATACTAGGCTTATACTTATATTTGCCAAAGTTCAACTTTGGGGAAGTGTGACTTCTTATTAGAAAAATTAGGCTCCCTATTAATTATACTCACTGGCTTATCAGAAGCATCTAGATGGCACAGTGAATTAAGTGCTAGTGCTGGAGTCAGGAAGACCTGAGTTCTAATCCACCCTCAGACACTAACTAGATAGACAAGTCATTTAAGCTCTATTTGCATCAGTTTTCTCATCTATAAAATTAAAGAACCTCCCTGTGATGGTGGTTTGGAGGATCAGATTAGGCCCTATTTGTAAAGCACTTAGCAAGGTTCTTGGTGCACAGTAGAAACTTAGAAGCTTATTCCCCTCATCAGTTACCTTCCGATGTGCCTGCTATAGGGATAATTATATGTTTACCTTTATGCATGCTAAGTTTTTGCAAAATAGGTAGAGTAAAAGAGGTACCTAATGCACAATGTGATTCAAATATAAGAGAGATAATTTTTTTCCCCACAGAGAAAGCAATGTTAAATATAAGAAATGTGCTATGCGTTGACAGAATAATCTCAACAGAATTCAGCATCTAAACTTATTACACCAGCATTGTCAACTGGGAGGCTAACAATACTAATAATTCAAGTCTTATTGGGACATATAATTTGACTATTAATTACTCATGCTCCATCACATTTCTGTCAGCATTTTCCCATCAAAGAGGCAAGCCTGATCTTTCTGGTGGCCTCTCGCCAATGTCTGTTCCTCTCTTGGCTCCAAACCACTTCTGCTGCTGGTAATGTATGGTCTCTCTCCAGATGCTGGGATCTTGAAAAAACTGGAAGATGCCAATTGCCATTGCTGTGATTTCTTTAGAAATTCTGATGCTCACAAGGAAAGAAACACAAGAGAGGCAAAGGCAGCCAGGAGCCCTGGTACAACTGAAGCTAGTTGAGTCCAAGTTCCACATGGAGAACAGTGGTCACATTTTCATCATGTTGGGGAAGAGGAGGACTATCCTTCACACATTATTGAAATCATATCTTGTCATCCAGACGGCTGCATACAAGAAAAACCACCATCCAGAAGCCCCCTCTTCCATTCCCAGGTACGGCACTCCACGGTTCTTTTAGTTCAGCAGTTAATCAAGGGGCTCTCAGTAATGAGTCATACATGGATGGGAGCTACACTTTTCCTAGAACTTACACATGGTCCACCAGAAGCAGGCAAAGAATATTTGTACATGCTTTGTAGGGATTGAGGGAGGACCCCCATTAAATATCCAAAATTAATTAAAAATAATTTCAGGGTAAGCAGGACATGTTAATGAGAAAGGATGTTACTTGAGTTGAGCCTTGGATGGAGTTAGGGGTTCCAAGTCAGGGAGATGAGAGGAAAAAACATTTTAGACATGAGATCAATCTAGAATATCCTGTATGGGCAATAGTAAGGAGGCAAGTAGACCAGGTTAGCTGAAACATAGAGCATATAATGGGGAATAACATGCCAAGGGAAGTGGAAGTCTACTGAATATCAAATAGAAGAGATAGTATTTTATGTTAGGAGTGACTGATACTGATACTACTGGATGTTAATCAGAGGAGAGGAAGGCTGGAAGAGAAAGGCTATTTGGTTCTTGGGTGAGATCCACTTTCTTTGGGATCTTTCACCAAAATTACCTGCAATTTGCCTCTTCCTACTTTTGGCAAACCGTGTGGTTTGCTTTGGTCTGAGGTCTGAATGGAAAGACAAGTCTCAGGGCTCTATTCCCATGGATTTACATTTGTGGCCACAGTTCTCCAATTGGGGTTTTCAGCCTAGGACCCAGTCCTCATGGATTTCCCCTTCCTAAATAATTGGTGCTTCAAGAAATCTGGCAACAAGTCTACCAAATGACTTAGGTCGTCATCTGCCTGCCGGAACCTCTGAAATTCTTAGCCTCTTTGAATCCAAAATGGGAAGCTTTTCTCAGTCTTCTCTCCCACTCCCTGCCCTTGTGATCTTTTCATCTTACAGAAGCAATATGGCATTATAAAGCATTTTGAACTTAGAGTCTAAAGACTCAGGTTCAAAACCCAGATCTGAGCAGAGCCAAGATGGAGGCGTAGAAACAAAACCCAGGTCTGACACTTACTAGTAAGCACTGGTTCTGGGCAAGTCACACCCCCTCTGAGGGTCAGTTTTGTTCTCTGTCATGTGAGAATAATAACACTTGTTCTACCTTTCTCAAGGGACTATTGTCAGTATCAAGTTTTATAATATGTGTAAAGTCTTTGCAAACTTTAAGAGTGACAGCCATATTCTTTACCAAGGTTAAAACTCTCTTCTCATACCCTTGATCCCATTCCCTCCAGTGTCTTCTAAGAGCTTGCCTCATTAATCAGTCCCCTCCATTCCATCTTCAATTTCTCCCCATCTATTCCTTCTCTACTGCCTATAAACATGCTCACTTATTCCTTATTGTTAACAAGAACAACAAAACCTCTCATTTGACCCTGCCATCTTCTCAAGTCAGCATCTTATATCTCTCCTCCACTCCACTACTAAACTCCTAGAATTTTATGCTACCTTTCTTTACAATTTCAGCCTCTCGAAGCCCTACTTGGAATTGCCTTTCCCTTCTTCCACCACCCCCCTTTGCCACATTTTTCTGAAACTATACCTTCTAAGGTTAACAATTATATTTCAGTTTCAAAATGTTAATGCTTCTTGACTCTCTGAAGCTTTTAACATTGGTAACCACCATCTTTTCCCGAATACTCTCCTTCCTTGGTTTCTTTTGGTTCGTCTCCTACATGTCAGTCCATTTCTTCTTAGTCTGTTGGCTTGTCTTTCTTACCACCTTCTAAGCATGGATGCTCCCCAAGGTTATGTTCTGGGTCTCCTTTTATTTTCTCTCTATATTATCTCTTGGTGATTTCACATCTTCTCATGGATTTATTCTTCACCTTGCTTCACATGGTTGTGAGCTACACCCTCCCCAGAACTTCCACACAGTCCACTGGAAGCAGGCAGAGTCTAAAGACTGTGCATGCTCTGTGGGGATTGGGGGAGGGCCTAAATATGCAAATATACAAATCTCTATCTCCAGCCCTAATTTCTATCCTGAATTCCAGTTTCACATCATTATATGTAATCCCTACCAGGATGTTCTGTAAGTTTAACATTTCTCAACCTGAACTTATCACCTGTCCTCTCCCCACAAAATCTTACCCATCCTTCAAACATCACCATTTATATTGAAGGCACCATCATCCTTCCAGACACCCAAGTCCATAACCAAGTCAAATTCAGTATTGAGAGGTTTCTCCTGATTTCCCATGTCAAGTTTTCAAGACATGTGATTTCTACCTCCACAACAACCTTGCATATATCCTTTTTTCTCCCCTTAAATAGTCAACGCTCTGATTGAAACCCTTATCACTACTTACCTAGACTACTGCAATTGCCTTCTGTCAGGTCTTCCCACCCTCTTCTCTAGTTTTTCATGGAGGGGCAATTGAAGACCATCTATTTCAGGGATTCTTAATCTCTTTTGTATCATGGATATACCCTTTGACAGGGTCTGGTGAAGCCTATGGACCTCTGCTCAGAAACATGTTTTTAAAAATATAAAACTAAATCTATAAGATTATAAAGGAAATCAATTATACTGAAAAATAATTATAATTTCCCCCATCTATGTTCAATGACTTACTGAAATCTATCCATGTATTGTTTAGGGGGTCCATGGATCCCAGATTAAGAACCCTTCATCAGTCTGGTCTAACCCTCTCATTTTAAATGAGGAAATTGATGTACTTTGAAGGTGGTCACAGAAAATATGTTACAGAGATGAAATCTGAATCCAGTACCTCTGATTCTTCTCACTATACTTCCCTGCCTCAGGTGCTAAAGTAATCTTCCCATGGAAAAAGTCTATTCATTCCACTCCTTTCTCAAAAATGTTCAGTGACTATGTGTGGTGACCAACTATGACAGACTGGACTCTTCTCAGCAATGCAGTGATATAAGTCAATCTTGAAAGACTCATGAAGGAGAGAGATATCTACATACAGAGAAAGAATTAGAAAGAACTGAGCTTGAATCCTGATGGAAGCAAACTAATTGATCTTTTTCTTTTCATTATTTGCTTTTATTTCTTCATTTCACCTAGTACAATATGCCTTTGTAACTGGACTAATGTCTAATATGAAAGTATTTGTAGATCCTATACTGGACTATATGCTGTGGTGAGGGGTAGGGGAGGGAGGGAAAGGAAATTTGAAAATCAAGGAACTATGGAATTGAATCTTCTTAACTAAAAATAAACAAATAAATTTTAAAAAATGTTCAGTGACTACTTCTCTTTAGGATAAAATGTAAACTAACCCTGCCATTTTTTATCTTGCTTACTTTAGTCTATTAGCTATCATTTATAAAATGCTTCAAGATTTGCAAGGCACTTTCTCAATAGTATCTCATTTGATTCTTAAAACATCCTTGAAGGGTTGGTACGATTATCACCTCCATTTTGTGGATAAGGCAGCTGAAGCAGACAAAGGTTAAGTGACTTGCCCAGGGTCATATAGCAAATAAGTGTCTGAAGTTGAATTTGAACTTGGGTCTTCTTATCTCCCAGTCCAGTGATTTATCCACTGTGCAACCTAGCCAACCTTTCCAGCCTTATTTTGTCTTCTTCCCCTCCCTACATTCTATGTTCTAGCCCAAATGGATAATTAGCTGGGCCAGCCTCTGACATGTCCTCTCTCATTTCCATTAACTTACATGTGTTACCCATGCCTGGGATAAACACTTTTTTGGTGCCTATTCTTATGTGGAAAAAAAGTACAATGTACAAGAATTAAAAATAACAGTGTCTAATTTACATGATCATTTCAGGATTCTCCCTTTTCCTCTAAGGCTCAGTTCTGTTGGCCTTTCCTGATCCTCTACTGCCCTTCCCTTTCAACCACTAATATTCTTTTCCACCTCTGTATTGTTTGAGCTGCAGATGATTTCTTATTAATTCTCTTTACTCCTTATATTATTCAATTATTTTTAGCAGTGGCATATTGGAAGGCAGTGATTATTTGGGCTAAGCTAGCTGCCTTTTATATAATGCCTTAAGCCTTGCAAGTCATTTCATGAATACAGTCTTATCTGATTCTTATAACAAACCCATGAGGAAGGTGCTAATATTATTCTCATTTTACAAATGATGATACTGAGGCAAATAGTTAAGTGATTTACCCAGGATCACACATCTAGTAAGTGTTTGAGACTGGATTTGAACTCAGGTCTTCCTCTTATATTTAAATATTTACATGTTTCATGCCCCTCTCCCTCCTCATCCTACTGGAATAAGGATCATTTTCTTTCTTTGTATCCCTAGACCTAGTTCATTGTCTTTAACATATTAGATTCTTCATAAATATTTGTTGGGTTGAATTGTTGTTAGCAGAGGCAGCCACATATTATGGAAAGTGTTGAGCTTGGTATTAGGAGAGATAAAATTCAAATCCTGCATCTAACATTTATTATTGTGTGGCCATGGACAACTCATTTCACTTGAGTCTCAGTTTCCTTATCTGTGAAATGGGGATAATAATATCTGTAGTATTACTAGATGTAGTGAGGATCAAGTGAAACTTTGTAAGCAAAGCAATTTGCCAACCATAAAGCCTTCTGCAAATGGCAATTATTATTGCTACTAGAATTCAACTATTTTATCTTCTGTTTATTTTAATTCATCACATTTGCTTCTATTTAAATTCTTTGGAGAACAGATGTTGTAATGAATGGATTATTGAACTTGGAGTCTAGAAAATGAGTTTAAGTCCTATTTTAGACTACCTGTGTGCCCCTGGGGAAGTTACTTAACCTTCTGTGCCTCAGTTTCCTTATTTGTAAAACGAAGGAGTTGGACTCAATGGCCTCTGGCTCTAAACTTATTTAGAAAAAAGTGCAGAGCTCATGTCCCATGGAACTTCCTTCCTTCCATCCTTCCTTCCTTCCTTCCTTCCTTCCTTCCTTCCTTCCTTCCTCCCTCCCTCCCTCCCTCCTCTCTTTTTCTTTCTCTCTTTCTTTTTCTTCCATAGCCTCAATGATACAAAAGCTTCTGGAATCCCTTCTTCTGTGGAAACAAAATAAAGCCATAAGACTTTAAAATAATGGCATCTAATTTACATCAGATTCTTATATCATCAAGGCCTCTCCACTAGTCCAATCTGAGGCCTGGGAAAGGTAAAGGCTGTAGTCACAGAGATCTCCACCATTCAAGTATCTCTGCAAATTTAATTTCAGATAAGAACATTAGGCAGTCCAGCATCTTTCTCTGAAGCCAGTTGGAAGAGTGACAGTAAAGCCCTGTAGCTTATGCTGCTAGATTTCCTTTTTAAACTGGCTTGCCTTTAGCATGGATTTGAGGAAATGGATCCATTTCACACCAAATCAAGGCTTTAAGATGATCTAATTCCTCTTTAGCACCCTCTAACTCTTTTGTTTTCCTTGGCTTTCAGTTTAAATCTTGGCTTAACTACTTACAAGCTATGCAACTTTAGGCAAGCTTAAATTTCCAGTCATGAACAGACCTCAGTTTCTTCATCTGTAAAATGGGGATAATAGACGCTTGTACTGTGTACTTTATAGGGAGGTTTATCAAATACTCAAGGTATATGAAGTACTTAATAACAAAATGGTGCTATGTGGTGGTTATTGTTAGCACTAATGTTAATATTATTAGTGAAAATAATAATAATAATAGATATAATGATAACTGACTCATAAAGGACTTTAGAACTTAGAAAACACTTTATGTACATTATGAAAGCAAAGGAGGTGGAGGATCAGGATCATTGCCAGAGTTCCAAATTGTGACAAAGCAAATTAAAAAAACCTGAACCATTTTTTGAGACTCACATGACCAGGAAATCAGCATCACATCCTGACCATGCCATGTTCCTTTCTTGGTTTCAAATTCTGCCGCTGACATTCTCTACCAGTATGAACTCGGGTAAGTCATTTAAAGTCCCTGGGGTTTTTTTATCTGTAAAATGAGTGAGTGGGCTAGATGGCTTCTGAGGTACCTTCCACCTTTAGATGGATAATCCTCTGATCCTATGATTCCATGAGTTTCTTGAATTCTACAAGCTAAATGAGGAATACTCTCTGACTTGAAACACTTTAAATCAAATTGTTTGAGGCAGCTAGGTGGCTAGAGTTTCTGGTCTGAAGTCAGGAAGACTCATCTTCCTAAATTCAAATCTGACTTCGAATTACTTTTTAGCTGTGTGACCCTGGGCAAATCATATAACCCTGTTTGTCTCAGTTTCCTCATCTATAAAATGATCTGGAGAAGAAAATGGCAAGCCACACTATTATCTTTGCCAAGAAAACCCAAAATGGGGTCATGAAGCATCAGACGTGACTGAAAAATGACTAAATTGAAAAGCAGAGCAGTCTAAAGAACAATAGCCTAGGAGTCAGGAGCCCTGGAGTCAGGCCAACCTCTAGTTGACTGTGTGACTTTAGGCAAGTCATTTTCCTTTTTGGGTCTTTATTATCCTCATCTGTAAAATTAAAGGATTCATTGCAGGAAGACTTTGACTTTGTTTTTTGTTGTTGTTGTTGTTTTTTTGTTTTGTTTTGTTTTTTGTTTGTTTGTTTTGGAGGGGGGAAGGCAGGGCAATTGGCGTTAAGTTATTTTCCAAGATCACATGGCTAGTAAGTGTTAAGTGTGCGAGGCCGAATTTGAACTAACTTACTCCTGACTCCAGGGCTGGTGCTCTATTCACTGTGCCACCTACCTGCCCTATTGACTTTGGATTTTTATCCTCATGCTCCATGTGAAGGATCTTTTGCAGATGGCATGGATGGTATTTTTCCAGCCCTTTAAGTGATCCTTTATATATCATCCTTGTCCCTGCTACAAAGAAGAAGAGATCATGGCTGAATTGAAAAATACAAGCAAGATTTCAGAAATAATACAGGCATTTCCCCCCAAATAGTCTTTTTTTCAGGCATACAAATGCTACAAATATACAATAAAAATGATGGTGATTTTTATCTCCATTATCAAAACACTTCAATGGGGATATTTCTATCAAGATGGCCAAGTGAAAGTTTATGGAAAAGCCCAGTTCTTCAATTCCCCTCCCTTCTACATAAATAGATAAAATGTTCAAAAATGGGTGGCATAGTTCTATTATTGGAACCATGATGGGATCATCAAGGCAATTCCAGCTTTGACTCAGTTAACAAATGTTCAGGATCATTTTGACTGATGACTAAAGGTCACTAAATGGCTTGCAGTGGTGGGGAAAGGTAGGTTCAATTAAAAAACCCTAAATAACAACAAATCATGGATACTATCCTTTATTACATCTACCTCTTGGAATCCCTAAGTCCCCTCAAGAGCCCACTAAAAGGCAATCCCCTACAAGAGGCATTTCCTGATTTTTCCAGTTGTATGCATTTGTTTTTGCTTGTATGTCCTCCTACCTCCCCAACCAAGCACTTAGTATTAATTTTGTACAAATTTTATATTTGCTCTTCATACAACAAACAAGCAAAGAGATGGACAATTAAAAAGAGTAATTCTTTGACTGTTGATATGATAAATATTGTATAAGCAACGTAATGAGTGGAGGATGCAAGGGACAAATTCTAAAAAGGGAAAATACCCTCCAGAATTATTTGAATCTATCTCGAAAGTAGGATTAGTGATGCAGGTGTGTGTTGAGGTGTGCGGTAATGTGATTTCATAAAGATCAAGATGTGAATTACATCTCAGATTGTTTATAGATGTCAGAGCAAGTGTCTGTATAAATGCTAAAGAAAATTAATGTAGTGTGTGTGTTTTACTGACAACAAAAATATGGCAGCTGAGCAATACTGGAGGAAACCCCCCCAAATTTATAAATGTAACTTTGAATGTTAATGAATGGAATTAATCTTTAAAAATAAAATGGATATATAATGGATAAATAGATAAGACTCAACAATTTATTTGCTATAGGAAACACACCTAAGGAAAAAAAGACACAAGCTTAAAATGAGAGGTTGGAAAAATTGCATCAGCTAACTTCAGAAAATCAAGTGTTCATTTCAGACTAAGCTGATTATCACACTGGATTCAAATTGAAACCATTAAGAAAGCAAATCATGGCAACTACATCATGCTTAAAGAAATAATTGACAGCAAATGTAAATGAATATTATATATGTATACATATACATGCATATAAACGCACACACACATACACACTCCCACCCTTCACTACCTAACAGCCTAGCAACCAGATTTTTAAGGGAAATGTTTAAAGAAAAACTAAGTGAATTAAAAAAAAGAATCTTGATAGATAAAAGTTAAACAAAAAAAAAAAAACACCTTTTAGTAGTGAGAAATTAAAATGGCCTACTTTCAAAGTATGATTCAAATAGGAAGGTAAATGAGAAAAATGTATAGAATTGAATAGAATTCTGGAAAAATTAGAGTGCATATATATGGATGACTATTGTAAATATATGCTGTATGTGCATGCATATGTGTGTATGGATTGGGCTGTGATTTCATTATTGTAGTGAGTTCTTGTTCAGTTACTTCCTTTACCCATTGACACTTTCTCTTCAATTTATAATCTTAGAGAGTTGCCTTGTGGTACTGAGAGGTGAAATGTTTTGTTCAGGGTCACACAACCAATATGTATCAGAGGTGGGAGTTAAGCTCTCTAAGCCAAACTGTTTTTATAAGCATAAATATATATTAACTGTATATGAATGGAACTCAATGGGTTTATTAGAGAATTTAATTTTGCTTCAATTGTCCTTGGGATACATATGAAAACCAACCATACTTTACTGTATAAAGAACTTATCAATAAATGCAGAAAAACAGTTTTTAATATTACCTTTAAAAACTATAAGACAATTAGAATAATGATCAATAAATAAAATGTGGAGAAAACATGCAGACATTATTGAAGACTAAAATGATTAGCTTAAGAATTATTAGGTAAAGGGTTGCTAGGTGGTGCAATGAATAGAGCATGGGCCCTGGAGTCGGGAGGACCTGAGTTCAAATCTGGCCTCATTCACTTAACGCTTACTAGCTGTGTCACCTTGGGCAAATCACAACCCCAACTGCCCTGCCTTCCCCCCTCCAAAAAGCACAAAAAAAAAGAAAAAAAAGAATTATTAGGTAGAAGACCAAATTATGCAAACAATAAAACATTTAAAATATAACAATGACAATAATACAAAATATTAAAGTTTACAGAGTGTAAAATAAAGCAGTTTTTAAAAGAAAATTTATTTTCTAAAATATTTATATTAAAGTAGGAAAAGAGAAAATTAACAAGCTTCAAGTTCTAAAAACTAGATTAATAAATGAATACATACAAAATAAGCACAAAAGGAGAGATTACTAAAATCAAAGAGGAAATTGAAAGCAAAAAAATTAATAAGAAACCTGAAAAACTGGGTTTATAAATGGTCAATAAATTACTAGCTAATCTAATCAAGAAATGAGAAGAAATAAAATTTTAAAAGATTCTCACTTAATTTAAGAGAATTTACTGAGAAGGAAATCACAATGAATAGTGAAAAAATAGAGAAAAGTTTTAGATAATAATAAATATGATTATATGCATAAAACTGAAAGTGTAAATGGATGAATATATAAAAAAATATACAAGTGAACAAAAGAAAGAAATAACCTGGGGTGGCTAGGTGGTGAAGTGAGTAAGAGCACCGGCCTCAGAGTTGGGATGACCCAGGATCAAAACCAGCCTCAGAAAATGAGCACCCACACATAAATAATGACTAGCCGTGTAACCTTGAGCGAGTTACTTAACCCCAATTGCTTTAAAAAAAAAGAAAGAAATAACCTAAATTATCCAACATCATAAAACAATATTAAACAGGTTATTAATTAAGCTTCTATGTAAAAAATTACAATATCTACAAAATAGATTGATTTATGAGTTCTATCAAACATCTAAAGAATAAATAATCTTGATAATGTATAAACTGTTTTCAAAAACAGAAAAAAGTAGCACTCTATCCAATTCTCCTTATGAGACAAATATAATTCTAATATCCAAACCAGGGAAGGATAAAGCTGAGAATGATAACTATGGTCATATCATCAATGGGTGTTCATGCAGAATATTAAATAAATTATGACAATTACAGCACAGCCATATGGAAAAATCATTATCATTAAGAGAGATTTATACTAGGAATGTGAGAATAGTTCAACATTAATTAAGCAACTTAAGTTTAAATTTAATAAAATTACTTTAAGGATCAAATGAAATAACATGCAAGGATGATAATAACAACAAACCTGTGCTTTGTACATGCTACATACAATTTTTTAAAAGTTTGTTTTCTTTCCAAGTCCTCCAAAAGTAATTTTCCCTAAGTGGGGGAGGATGTGGGAAGGAGGAGCAACTTAAACCAAATAAGAGCTGAGGACTTTTATTTCCTCCTTGTCATCTGTTACTATAGAAACAAAGATTCTGTTTGCTAGTAGCAGCCCATTTCAGTTATTTGGGAACTTAAGGAAGATTTTACAGAATAATCAGGCTTATCAATGCTCATGTCAATAGGCCTTTATTATTGCATATTTTAATTCAGAAGAAGGAAGTGTCAAGGAGACAGCTGGGTTTGGAGTATGGGATAGGGATAACAACAATAACAAAAAAAAAGCCAGTTAGTCGACAAACATATATGAAGTTCTTATTATGTGCTAGGTACTATGCTGAGCTTTGAGCAAACAAAGAAAGGCCAATACATTATTGACTTCAAGAAACGCTCATTCTAATGGGGGAGACAACTTGCAAACCATTCTATACTTATACGATATATACAGAGTAAATGGAAGATAATCTCAGACGGAAGGAACTATGGGAGCAGGAGGAGAGAACAGGAGAAGGAAAAAGTACTAGGAAAGATTTGAAGAAGGTTGTGTTTGAACTGAATTTTGAAGGAAGCCAGGAGGTAGATAAAGAGGAGAACATTCCAAGCATGAGGGATAGCCAGTAGAAAGGTAAAGAATTCAGAGGTAGTGTGTGTGTGTGTGTGTGTGTGTGTGTGTGTGTGTTGTGTTGTGTGTGTGTAATAGCAAGCAAGTTAATATTGCATAGAGTATATAAAGGGGAGCAAAATGTAAGAAAAATAGAAAAGAAGGAATGGGCTAGATTGAGAAAAATCACTTTAAATGGCACAGGATTGGGGGTGGCTAGGTGGCACAGTGAGTAGAGCGTTGGCCCTGGAGTCAGAAGGACCCGAGTTTGGATCCGACCTCAGACACTTAACGCACACACAAATAAAAACCTAGCCGTGAGACCTTGGGCAAGTTACTTAACCCCAATTGCCCTCCAAAAAATAAAACTAAATGGCACAGGATTGTATATTTTATCCTGGAAGTAGTGGGGAGTCACTGGGATTTGGTAGGATGACATTATCTAACCTCTTCTAGGAATATCATTTTGCCAGCTCAGTAGAAGATGATTTGGAGTGGAGAAAAAGTTTAACTAGGGAGACCAATCAGAGGGCTACTGCAATAGTTAATGTATGAAAGAAAAAAAAAAGAAAAAATAGTCAATGTATGAGATGTCTGGGTGAGCAGAGAGAAGAGACATATACTGGACATATTGTGAAAGTAGAGATGACAAAACTTAGCCACAGTTTTGAGTACAACAGAATGAGTACAAGAGAACAGTTGAGTATGACACCAATATGGAAGACCTGGGGAGCTGGGAGGATGGAGGTATACCTCAACAACTAAAGAGAAGTTTGGTGGTTTGGAAGGAAAGATAACAAGTTCTATCTTTCATGTGTTTAGTGTGAGATGCTTACAGGATATACAATTTAAGATATCCAAAAGACAGGTGATAATGAGAGACAGGGACTCAAGAGGGATCTGAGAATCACCTCCAGAGAGATTATATTTGAACTCATTGTATCTGATAAGATTACCAAGTGAGATTGTATAGAGAGAAGAAAAGAGGACCCAGCGTAGAACCCACCTTTAGTGGTCATAACCTGCGTGGGAATGTAGGAAAGGAAAATGATGAGTGGTCAGAGAGGTAGAAGGAGAACCAGGAGAGAATAATTGTGTCATAAAAACCTAGAGAGGAGAGAACATCCCAGAGAAGAAAGTGATCAACCATGCCAAAGGCTGTCAAGAGGATGAGGATTGAGAAAAGACCATTAAATTTGGTAACTAAAAGACCATTGGTATCTTTGGAGAGAGTAGATTCAGGTGGAATGATGAGCTTAGAAATCATATACAGAGAAACGATACAAGTAGGGCAGCTCACCAAATTCTTTCCTTCACA
This sequence comes from Gymnobelideus leadbeateri, assembly GCA_011680675.1. Taxonomy (NCBI): domain Eukaryota; kingdom Metazoa; phylum Chordata; class Mammalia; order Diprotodontia; family Petauridae; genus Gymnobelideus; species Gymnobelideus leadbeateri. The sequence continues at coordinate 161,350 of WOXC01009676.1, read as the reverse complement.
CCAGGACAGTTTGCTGATGCATCTAAACCAGATATCAGAAAAGGGATAAAACCATCACAGTTCTATGATACAAGCAAGCGTCATAATTTTGTTGTCGTTGTTGTTGTGGTTTTTAAGTGGGGAGGGAGACAGGTTATCAGTTAAGGGCATTTCATTAATTCCCCCTCTCTAATGTCTCAAGTAGGAAGATGTTGAGGATTGGATAATGAGGCCCTGGTTCTGTAGGCATGAGCCATGTGTATTTCCATATGTTTAAAAGATAGCAAGAAAAGTAATGCTTAGAATCATAGATTTAGAGTTCTAAGTTTAGACTTAGAGGTCAACTAATCCAACTCTCTTGTTTTACAGATGAGGAAACTGAGACCCGGAGATGTGAAGTAACTTGCCCAAGGTCTATGGATAGTAAGTAGTACAATTAGGATTTAAACCCAGTTCCCCTGACTTTAAATACAGAGGTCATTAGATGACATTATTCGTGGAGAAGTAGCCTCCTCCAGGAAAGCCTTATGGATCTCCAAAATGCTAAAAATAACCAAGGTGGGGGGCTTGGTTTGAACTATCAGTACAACAACATATATGTAACCTATTGGAGGTGGATTAATATGTGTGTATGTACATAGTAGAAGTTTACAGGCATATATATGATCTCTCTGAATGGCCTGCTTTTTATTTGATGCATGGGTGTTAATTTTTACTTTATTTCTTTATGTCACTTTATATATTTGGCAACCTATGCTTGTTAATAAAAATAAAATGTTTTGAAAAAAATCTTTAAAATTTCCTTATTGCCTACTAAAAGTTCATACTCTTTAGTCAATCATTCAAATCTCACTATGATTTGTCTTCAATCTACCTTTCTGACTTTATGGACCCAGTCAATTATTTGTTCCAGTCTTATGTCAATGCAGTTGATGTTCTGGACAAACTGGACAACTTGCTATGTCCTAAACTTAGCAAGTAGCTCCATGTCTTCCTATCTTTGCTCAATCTATTTCTTCTTTTGGGGAATTTTCTTCTTAGCTTTCCCTTTCCAGTTCTAGTCCATCCTGTTAAATTTCATCTCAGTAATCACCCCCTCCCTAAAGCCTTTCCTATTCCCTCAGCTAGAAAGTATCTCTGACTCCTATGAACTAATATAAGCCTTTGTTCCTTTTTTATGGAACTTAACACATTCTGACTTATATTTGTCTCTTATTTCTCTACTGTGTGTCTTATTTCTTCTATATGTGTATCTTATTTCTCTACTAGATGATGAACTCCTTGGGAATGGGATATATGTTAGGATCCCTCAGAGCCTAGCCCAGAGTCCTAAGTTCCCCAGAGATGCTCAATACCATTTGTTGAATGAACGAATTTTCAGCCTGAAGAAATCTAAGAGCTAGATCTTTTGAAAAATAAAGCAGGTAAAGCCACATCAGAAGCCATATGGATTAAGGAAACACAATCATACTAATTACCTAGAAATGCCTCATTTTAGAAGTTCTCAATCCAAATGGGGAAAGTGGCTGGAACTCAACCCTGAGGCCCCCCATGAGCTTCTGTGATTTCCATGATGAAACGCACCAGAGCAAGCCTGTCACAGGCCATTTGCTGTCAAGCTGGAGATGGGTTATGTCTAGTGACTGGTTGGTAGGAAAACAGTATCAGTGTCCCCTGCCAAAGTAAAAGCAGAGACACAAACAGCAGCTGAGCAAATGCTATCCCATCAAGGCTATCTCAGGCCAGCAAAGAAGCAAAGTTACAGAGGCTTCCCACGGCAGCCATGAAGCCATGTGCCAAAGTGATTCATGGCGCTGGTAGTTAGAGTTTAATTAGATCCTAATCACGTAATTTTATCTTTGCTTTAGAAATTAGAGTGTAATGACTGTATTGCTCTCATCACAGGGCCGTGACTAACCACAGCAATATCACAGCTCACTTCCAGGGCACACATTTGGAAGAGATGTGATTCATTGTTTTTCAATCATTTCTTTTAAAGAGAAGATTTAAGAGTTTTTGAGGATCCTCCAAAATAAATGAGAACCATAAGGTTTCCCTGCCTGACAAAAGATGGGTATTGTCCAAGGAACCCATGGTTACCTGGATCTCTAAAAGGGTCATCAGTGTGCTATATGTACTTTGAAACATGTTGGGAGCCCTGGTTGGTATTTCTGCTTAGGAAAAATGAGCAGGGCATCATCTTAGAACTTATTCTCCTCATTCATTCTAGGCCTTGGTCCCTTATTTTACTTGAGGAAATTGATTTGAGTGTGAAGAGGCATACACTTTCTTGGTAGTACATAGAAAGTATGAAACTGAGATCTCTCTGTTACAGAACCATGGAATTTCAGAGTTAGGAGGGACCTCTTGGACTATCTAAGCTAGCCCATACCTGAGCAGGAATCCTCTGAACAAAGCTTATGTGAGTGTTCACCTACCTGATGACTTCCAGAGAGGAGCACTCCAAGAGACAGAACATTCCACCTTTGAACGATTCTAATTGATGAGTTATTATTATTTTACATAATGCCTACATTTTCCTCAATGTGGCAATCAACCATTGTTGCTATTTCTGCCCCCTGGGGCCAACACAACATACTTTTCATACAACAGAACATATATTCCTCCTTCAAATACTCGACAGGTATCTTATGCCCCCTAAGTCTTCTTTTACACTGAATCTAGAGTGATATGTTGTTGTTCCATCATTTCCAACTCTTTGTGACTACATTTGAAGGCTTCTTGGCAAAGATACTGGAATTGTTTGCCATGCTTATTTTGCATATAAGGAAACTGATGCAAACAGGGTTAAGTGACTTAATCAGGGTCACACAGCTAGTAAGTGTCTGAGGATGAATTTGAACTTAGGTCTTCCTGAGTCCAGGCCTGGTGCTCTATCTATCCACTGCACCATCTAGTTGCTCTTTAGAATGAGAGGACTTGGGTTCAAGCCCCATTGCTGACAATTTTTACCTTACTCCTTTTGGCAAGTCATTTAACCTTCCTGGTCTTAGTTTCCTCATCTGTAAATCTGTGAATTGAACTAGATGCTTCTGTCATCCCTTCCCTATAAATCCCGTGAACCTATGATGTTAGACTGAATACCCTGAGGGCCTTCAACCAACCCCACACCCCACAATTGCCACGTCCTCCTTTAGATGTTCTCTCTCTTACGTGTTCTTCCTAAAATGTGACTTCTGAATTCACTGCCTGAGTCTGAATGTGTGCTCTTCTGCCTTCTTAAGTCAGCCAAAGATTGTACTAGTCCTTTTGGTTGCTGTTATCATATGGGTGGTTCATACTGAACTTGTATGGACCTTGGATCTTTTTATTTCAGATAATCTCCTGCCTAGACATGCTTTCTTTCTTTTTTTTTTTAAGCAATTGGGGTTAAGTAACTTGCCCAAGGTTACACGGCTAGGTTTTTGTTTGTGTGGATTAAGTGTCAGAGGCCGGCTCCGAACTCAGGTCCTTCTGATTCCAGGGCCGGTGCTCTATTCACTGCGCCACCTAGCCGCCCCTAGACATGCTTTCTTTACATTCTCCATAAAACAACAACAACAACAAAACTGATGAAGTTGATTTCTTGGAAACCAAATGTAAAATTTTGCATTTACCTATTAAATTTCATATGGTTAGTTTTAATCTAAAGTTCTAGTATGTCACAACCCTGACTCTGTCATCCATTAGGTTTGCTGTTCCTCCTGGTCCTAGCTTTGGGTCATCTGCAATTTGGCAATCTATTCATTTATGACTTTGTCCAAATCACAAAAATGTTAAGCAGCATTTGGATCTGAACACAGGTCCCCGGGGACTCACTTTTAGAAACAGATTAGAGACTCCATTAGGCACTTCCAACTTTAATTGCTCTTGAAGAATGGCCATCCAACTAGGTCCAGATTTTTGTTTCTTTGACTCCCCGGCCTTAGTACAGTGCCTGAGATATAGTAGATGCTTAATAAATGTTTATTGGCTGATTGACCTAACTACATGACCATCTAGTCCCATCTCTATTCTTTATTAGTAAGGACAGTAGGAAAAGTTTTGTCAAATGCTTTGCTAAGATGTAGACAGACTACTATCTACCACATTCCTTGATCTGCAAGGATAGTTACTCTTCAATATGGGAAATAAGGTTAGTCTGGCATACTTTGCTCTTGATGAAGCTTTGCTGCTTCTCCATTCATTCTCTATATTAAAAATGAGAAAAAAGCCAAGTTCAGTCCAAAATTCACTATATTTGAGAATAGCCTTCTAAAGCTATGAAGAAAGAATAGGAAAGATCTTACAGACTATAAAATTCTCCAGGGGAAGTCAGCCAAGACTATTCTCAGAAATGAAAAGTCAACTCCATTGGCCATAGTATGCAAATTCCACCTTCCTTATTTGAAAATTACATTTTCCCTTCTCCAGTTATTCCTGTATTGCCTCTCACATTTCCCATGATCTTTCATAGGTTACTAATGATGGCTCAGAGATCATCCCCATGAACAGCATCCTGGAACACAGATTGTTCATGACTACTGACTTGAACTCATTAAGTGTAGCTAGGTGCTCCGTAAATTATCTCCTATTTATCTTGAGTTTCAACTCTCCATCAGAATTGTTTTTATCTATTCAAGTCTAAATATTACTGTAATTGTTGATAAAAAGTGAAGTAAAAGAAATTCTCTCTTAATTCTCTCTGTTGTCTATGATCAACAACCCATTTATTCAGCTGGAACCATAGAATTTCTATTTAGAATCCTCCTCTTCCTCTCCCATAATTTAAATGATTATTTTTTGTTGCCCTTAGCCTTTCTTGCCAGCCTTGGTTCATTCTGAGTTGTAGTTCTCATGATACTATTATTACAAGACTTAGCTATGTGATTTTGTACTTGTCCTACATTAGTTGCTCTTGCTTCTGTCTACTCTTTATGGATTTTGGAATTCTAAGTTGACTACTGAGTTCCATACCAGTCTCTTTAGAAAATTCCTCTTTTGCCCCTCACAAGTATTATTTCTTTGTTTCTTTGGAGTTTCATTTTTGAGAGCTTCCCATTTCTCTTGACTGACTTTCCCAGGAGAATTTTAGTTCATGAGATTTTCCCTATTTTTCTTTGCAGCCTTAGAAATCTGTTATCAAATATAGTAAATTTTGGACTAAACTTGGCTTTTTCCCTCATTTTTAAATATTGAAAAATGGATGAACAAATTATATTACAGAAATGTAGTGGAATATTATTATGTCATAACAAATAATGAAATAGTTTCAGAGGAAACTGGGAAAAGCTCTATGAACTGATGCAGAGTGAAATGAATCAGGTAAATCATTTATTCAATGATAACATTATAGAGAAAAATGACTTTGAAAGACTTTAGAATTCTGATTAATGCAATGACATGAGTCTAAAAAATTGAAGATGAAATACACCACTCCTCTCTGCCAAAGATGTGATTAATTTAAAACACATACAGACAGAGACATACATTTTTGGACATGACAAATGTGGGCATTTGTTTTACTGAGCTATCTATGTTGATGATGAGGGTTTTGTTTTTTGCTGTTGTTCAACTTAGGGTTGTAATAAGAAGGACATATTATAAATGCACAGGAAAATAAATACATTTATTTTCTAAAATTCTAAGATTTAGTAGTCACTTTTTTCCAAGGTTCCCATTCTACTTTTTAGTCAAAAAAAATAGACAATTTCTGTCATCACTCCCTCACTCTTTTGAATCATTTGGTCAAGTTTAAAATTTATTAGATGCTCTGACTTTTGAAGAAACCATCTAAAAGCAGCCTGTGCAATTGAAGTACCCCATTAATACTATCTCATGGCTTCTGTGTATATATCACAATCTATATCCTAAATCCTTTGTCCTGTTCTATCTTTTATCCACGTGTTGTATGGTATACTTCCATGACTCTATCACTTCTATTCTTCCCTAGGTCAATCATCACCCAAATGAGATCAAACATTGATTTTTAAGTGCCTATATTCTCTCATATGTGTATATGTACTCAATGTAAAATGTCCTTTACAAAAACCTAGTCTGTTCCTGTAGAGTTGTTACAGTCACGAGTCTCATCATACCAGTTCTCAATTTTATCTATGAGATTTATTATTTCATTAATATCTCTAGTTCATTTAGTCTATTATACACAATTATTTTTGTTTATGAGTATATTATTATATATTATACATATTATGTATTATATTACATATAACCATATATTATATGGGTATAAAATTATTTAAGTGTATGTCTTCTATTGTTAGATCTCTTAGATATTGTCTTTTGTAAATTAATGGTTCTTTCCAATTCTCTTCTTCTAGTGCTGTTGTACTTACTCTTCTACCCAGTAATCAGATTTGTTAAGTATTTGTAATAGTCCTAGGAAATTTGAAGATCTTCCTCGCCCCTAATGGGCCTCACTTGGTGCCCAACAAGAGAAACTTGTTTAGAAGCTTGTTTTTCAGGAAGGCCTACATCTTTTGTTACTTTGTAATTAAGCAGTGGGTCATAAAGGTTATGATGTCCTCTGACCCTGAAGAAAGGTACACACACACACACACACACACACACACACACACACACACACACACTGAGGTGAGGTTTTGCTTTGGGTTTTACTTATTCAAAGAGTTGTATGATTTGGCCAGATGACACTCTGAGTAGCTGTTGAGCTCCCTGGCTTTGAAAACCCAGATGTAGGTGCTTCTCTCTCTGGTAACTGACTATGTATGTATGTAATGGTCAGACAGTTAGAATCCCTGTCTGTTGGTCTGTTGAATTGTGTTATTTTTTCTGTCTATATTTTTTGTCTGCTTGTAATTTCTGTTTGTATTTTCTCTGAAATTCAGGATGTTGACTTTTTCCCCTGAACTAAGTAAATGATATATATGTTTGAGTAAAGTAAGACTGTTAACCCTTTTTGAGTTGCTTTTCTTTAGAAAAGTAGATCAAATAACCTGTGCTAGCAGCCATCTTAGGTATGCTAGGTCACTTGCTGTTACAGTATTCCTCTTGTCTGTTTTTGCCTTGTTTTCCTCTAGGAGGTAGACACACCTATACTTCGATTATCTATGAGCAGTTATCTAGCAGTGGCCAACAAAGACACTCTTCTGATCACTATAAAATTACCTTGCCTTCTAGAATCAAGATCTTGGGTCATTTTCCATTCTTGTTGGTACCCTCCATGCCTAACTCTTCCTAGTTAATAGCTATGGACACATCTTATTTTCTATGTTGGGGGCTCTTGATTGAGACTTTACTTATTTATAACAGGTTTTCTAGTTTTTAGCATCTGATGCTAGCTTACTCAACTCTCTTTGATTTTCAATTACATATTTCTTAAAGAAAATCCCAGAGTAAACAGAAGCTGCCAGTAGCTATTATCTGTGAGAGGATCTCAAGCAGAATCTAATCTTCAGACATATCATACTTCTATTTTTTCCCACTAATCAGATTTCAGAATCCTCTTGCTTCCACGCCCCCCTCCTCTGTTGTGTTTTTAAAGTTAGAGACTAGAAACAAGATAAGGGTGATTTAGGCTCGGATAGTTTGTAGAGGCTAGAGGATGGCTGGATCTGTAGCAGTGCACCCCAATTATTTCATTTTCCAGATAAGGAAACTCAAAAAGCTTAAATGAGTTGCCTAAAGTCATATAAGGAGTAAGTAATAAAGTTCAGATTTGAAACAAAGTTGTCTGACTCCAAATTGATTTCTCTCTCCCCTACACCATGACTCTCAAGGTTGGGGATATCAGTTATAGTGAGTAGTAAGCAGGATTTGGTGAATGTATGTATTTGTTGGGACATGTAGGCAAGGTGAGGATAAGAAGAAATGGATGAGGTATTGGATCTGAATGTGGCTGGAGCATGTTTAGAGTAAAAGTCCAAGTCTGTGATGTAAGAAAAAAAATGTGAATATGTTCAATTCAGGTAGGCTTATAACTCTACAAGAAATCCCAGAGGCCATTCTAGTCCAATCTCCTCAGTTTAAAGCTGAGGAAACATGAGTCCTACGTGGGTTAAGTGACCTGCCCAAGGTAACATGCTAGTAAGCATCAGAGGAAGGATTTGAACCAGCATCCTTTACCCCTAGCATTTGTATTCTTTCCATAGTGCCATCATGCCTTCTTAAGTCTGGAATCATTGTGTCAGTGTTAAAAAGACATCTGTTAACTAGGAAAGGAAGACAATCTTCAACAATTTGAGTAAATTAGTCTTTGACAGGAACATTTGACCTGTTAGGGCTGCCCATTCATTATGTTGCATAAGGTTTCATAAAGTGCTGGTAGCTTCTCAGGCTCAGTACTTGACATTCTTATGAGATTTGTCTGGGAGAACTTTGCCTTTGGCTGTCTCTTTGAGGAAGAGCTTTATAATTGGAGCAGCAGGAAGGTATTAAAATGTAAATGTAGTCCTAGGTCTTGTCACTTTCTCATTTTTTTGTATATGTCCTACTTGGAGTTCTGAATCTGGTTCTGGATGTTATCATTTAAAAGAGTTTGGAAATGGTCGAAAGGAAGGTAATCATTGAGGAATAGAAAAATAGGACTTAAGAGTTCTTATTACTAAGAACTGAACTGATCAAGCCTGGAAACAAAGGGAGCCTGAAAGGCAGCTTAACATAGCTACATAGTGAAAACTTAAAGTTTCTTGCATGCATAAATTAATATGAAGATTAAAGAGTACTCTTTATGTCTATCAGAAACAAATATTTTTCATGTCCTCTCCAGACAAGATTGTACGTATTAAACAACACCAAGAAGTATTTACCAAAGGGAAGGGGAAGACCTGTTCAGTGATAAATGTTTTCTAACTCTGAAATGGATTACCAGTGAAAAGATAAAGAGTTTTCTTTTCTGGAGATATTTTGAGAGAAAATATGCAACACTCTAATAGGGACGTTTTAGCTATAGTCTGACCTAATTTAGGAGTACAGACCAAATGACCTTTCACACTCTCATTGAACTTGAGTATTCTATGAGGGATCAATAGGGATTCCTATTTTGGATCTGATTCTGACCGATATGAAGGAACCAGATGTCAAAGAGAAATGATAGGAAACTTAGGGGTGTTGGGGTTCAGAATGGGGAGAGATAGTTCAGATTTTTTGAAAGAATTCAAGTAGACCTTCTCTTTAGCCAAAGGGAGCTTTATAAATGTAAAAGCATGTGGACCTGGGACTTAGCAAAGAGCTAAACAAAGGCAATGATATAGGACAAGGACCAGACTTATATACACAGAAAGTTACACAGCCTATAGGTTTAGGGTTTCTAATGGGGGTTGGAGATTTAGTAACAAGATAAGTCTTCGATATAAGTATATAGGATGAAAACAATGAATGACACAAGACAAGGGAGATAAGGGAATTCTTATGACCCAGGATAGCAGGGGGAAACAAGGCATTTTATGGTCCAGGATAAGGGGAAGTTTTGTGGTATTTCAAGATAGAGGGAGACTTTAGGATACTAGGGAATGAGCAACTCAACCTTAGGGCACCTCTGTATTTTAGGGTGCCTTTAGAGGATAAGCCAGGGAAAGGACAACTCAACTTGTAGGGCACCTTTGTATCCACATCAGGAGGAAGTGAAAGTCTCAACTTAGAATTTTGATATAGATATGGAAAGAAAAGTCAGGAATAATCTCATGTGTTTTCTATTTGTGGGGGCAGAGTCTTTTCAAAAGTTCTGAGAAAGGATAGGTAAAAACCTATGGCCTAAAATTTTGTAGGGGAATTTAACCCAAGGAGTATGAGATGTTCTCAAGATTGAAGTTCTGACCATAATATGAAAGCTGTTCTAATGAGGAAGAAAGACCTAAAACTTTCTAAAGGCATCACTGAATGCCTTGTAAATTCAACAACTTTGATTTTTTTTAAAGACATAGATGGAAGATGGTTATAAGAGATAATGTCACTGAGATTGAGTAAGGAAGAATTATGAGGACCTTAGAGGCACTAAAGTTCAGAATAAGCTGATGTTGGCAATGAATGTAAAAAAGACCCACAACTACCCAGAAAAGGGATTTTGCCTATGTTTGGGAGCAGAGGAGCTACTCATGATGTCTAGCATAAGGAGAAAAAAGAGAAAGAATAGCTATAGACTCTAATATTGCTCCTTACTTTCTCTACCCAGGAAAGTGATCTGTGGGCTGTGAAGATGAGAAGAGAAAAGTTAAAGAGGGAGCTGAAATCCAAGGTAAGGAAAGAGATGCATCCAGAGAGCACCCAGCTGTGTTACAAGAATGCCAGTTCCCAGGCCCAGATGAAAGCATCCTAGTGAGACAACTAGCAGCTGTGATTGCTGAATCACATAGCCAGTGATTTTTCAAAGATCTTGGAGAACAGAGAGGCTTGGAAAGACTGGAGATGGGCACATGTTGTCCTGATTTCCAACAAAGGGAAGACAGTTAAGTTTGGAAATTTTAAGTAAACTTGACTTTAATTCCTGGCAAAATTCTAGGATATATTATTTCAGGGATGATTTATGAGTGCTTAGAAAAAGGGAAAGTATAGATAGATCACTAAGAGCCAGCATGACTTCACCGAGAACAAGTTATGCCAGACTAAGCTCATTTCCATTTTTGAAAGGATAACCAGAATGGTCTAGTAATTATCAGGAACTCATCACTTACTATCAGCCTAGCAACTCACTGTCATTACTAAATTAGTCCTTGACAGAGTCCTACTCCAGTACCTCCTCATGATGTGGAGGTGACCCTGGGTTCCTGAATTTAATGCCAATGGAACATAAGTTGTGGCAGGTTCTTCCAAGCTGGAAAGACTTCAAGTGTAGTCCTGGCAATAGCCTATATCTACCTTCCAAGGACCAGAATGCTAAGTTACAGAGAGGATCATCACCAGGAAGCAGCCAATTGTTGACAAATTTCTTGGCCCTGGCAACCCAAGACACAAACAAAAATAGAAAATGACCCTCCATTCTAGGGAGCAACCTTTCAGTTCTACAATGACAATGGCAGTGTGATAAAAAAGGGGGGGGATGGAAGGAACTAAGAATAATTTTATTTTATTATTTATCAAAACTAACTTAGTTGTTGATATTCTAATTGTGAGATTCATATTCAGTGATCAACAAGTGGACTTTCTGTGAGAGCAGAGATTCTTATTCTTTTCTTGTATCATGGGCCCATTTGGCAGTTTTATGACCCCTTCTTTAAGCTAATGTTTGATAACAGTGCATGACAAAATGTGTAAGATTAAAAATATTGAAATATAATTATCAAATTAATATAGAAAGTCCATGGGCAGTAGGTTAAGAATCTATCAGAGTAAATGGATAACATTAATATTGACTTTCACTCACTCCATAAATGAAACTATAAGACAAGTTGTGGTGAGATGTAAGGATATCTCACAAGTTCTTTGTGTAGATATAATCAATTAAGCATTTGTTAAGCACCTACTCTGTGCCAGGAGCTGTATTCCATACTATGGATAGAAATACAAAAAAGAAACTGGCCCTGCACTTGAAGAATTTATATTCTATTGGGAGAATAAACATTTACATAGGCTATCTAGACCTATGTATAGAAAAATTAGGCTTTTTTTGGGTGGGAGGAGAAGATAGCAGTAGCACTGGGCGGGGAGGGGATCAGGAAAGAATTTATGTAGAATATAATACTTGAAAGGAATAAAGAGTTCTAAGAGATGGAAGTGAGAAGGCAAGGCATTTCAATTACTGCCCTTATACTAAGGGATTTCAATATTCACATTGCTATTCCCTCCAACTTCCTAACCTCACAATTCCCTAGCCTCCATATGCTACATGACTTACTCCTTCACTCAGATCTCAGCTATACACCAGAGCAGTCACACAGTGTATATTACTATTTCTCCCAAACATTCCATTTCCATAATTAGAAACTTTAAATTCTGCTAACAACCATCTCTTATCATTCTACCTCTCCTTACAACTCCAATCCCTTCATCCCTTAGTACTTTTTCAGGGCATCACCCATGCTTTTATTTCTCTTTCCTCCCTTTCCAATCTCAATCATTTCATTTGTATACTCCCTCTCCTCTTTGCTTGAATCCATCGATTCCTTTGTCCTACCAGGATTCATTCTTTTTCTTTTGCCAGAGCTCAATGCTTGAATGCTCCTACCATCTGCCTCATTTACACCCATTCTGACTACATGCATTACAAATTCAGGTTATTCAACTTGAACTGAACTCTCACCTCAGCGAAGTAGTCCTTTTATTCCTCCCTAATTGATTTCCTATCTTATTCCCCACAGAAACTATTCCAAAGTTTTTTTCTTCCTCAAGTCTCCCACCCTCTGCAATCTCCATTATATTTTAGTTAAGGACTGATTTTATACTTTTTCTTAGTTTCTGATGATGGGTTGACCCTTCTTTTTACCAAGGTCAATGTCTTTATGTAAATGTGCACTTGATCCCTCCCACTTTTGCTACTAGTTTGTAACTTCAATTATACCCTCTCTCTCTAATATTTTCAACACCTTCCTATCTACTGGTTCCTTCTCTACTGTCTTCAGGCATACCCACATTTTCCCTACATTTGAAAAAATGCAGTAAACCCAAGAAGCCCTATGAGGTATCGTCTTATAGCTATCCTCATTTTCTCCAAATCCTTGCGAAAAAAATCCAAAATCTTGTCTCACTGTCTCCACTTTCTCTTCTCTCACTCCCTCAATCCTTTACACTCTAGTTTCCAACGTCATTCCTTTAACTAAAAATACTCTTCTAAGTTGGCACTGACCTCTTAATTGCAAAATCTTACAGTCTTTTCTTTTTTACTTTTAGTTTTTTAAATTTTTATTTATTTGTTTTTAGTTTTCTATGTTCACTTTTATAAGACTTTGAGTTCTAAATTTTTCTCCTTTCTTTACCTCTCTCTCCCCAAGATGGCATACAATCTGATATAGTCTATATATATGCAATCATATTAAACCTATTTCCACATTAGTAATGTTATAAGGAAGAATTAGAACCAAAGGGAAAAACCACAAGAAAGAAGAAACAAAAATATATATAGAGAGAGAAAATAGTGTGCTTTAATCTTCATTGAGACTCCATAGTTCTTTCTCTGTATGTAGATAGCATTTTCTACCATAAGTCTTTTGGAATTGTCTTAGATTCTTGTATTGCTGAGGAGTTAAGTCTCTCCAAGTTGGTCATCTCACAATTTTGTTGTTACTGTGTACAATGTTCTCCTTGTTCTGTTCACTTCACTCAGCATCGGCTCATGTAAGTTTGTAGCACAGGCAATTTTCCAGAGGTCTGCTACTGTGAACAACTTTCAAGGTTCTTATTACAAGCATAGTGAACTCTCCATTTATTGAGTAACATATTAAGGAAAAACATTCACAGAAAATCAAAATACAGCATTCACCATGTCACAACTCAAGAACTTAACACTAAAATGGCCACGTAGTTTTCATCCAAGTGGTCATATAGTTTTAAACAAAGTACATTCATTTAGTAACTCAATCATTTACTAAGTCCTCAATTTAATCACAAAGTACCAGGGTTAAAGTTCTCTTTTAAAACAAGTTGCATTTACTTAATCAATCTGTGTGACACTATCTTAATCTCTTCGATCAAAAGTCCTCCTTTTTTGTTTTTTGTTTTACAAAAAAATTTATTAAAGATCTTTACAGAAGAGCTTTGGGCACACCATTCCAGGTGTCACAGAGTCCTGTTAGGCAGTGGGCACTGGCTGAGGCATAGCTGGCTGCTCTGCCTTCCCACTCTTCTGCTCTGAAATGGGGGTGGTAGGAAGAATCTCATCCTTGGGCTCTATGATGCTCACATGGTCGGGCAGGGGCTTCTTAGGGCCAATCTTGCCACTTGGGTCCCAGGGCAACATGATTTTGACTTTAATTCCCAATACACCCTGTCTGAGGAGGACATGGCACACAGCTGTGTCGACGTAGTAGTTGATTGGGTCTCCACTGTGGATCATCAGGCCATCCACAAACTTCATGGACTTGGCCCTCTGGTCTCTAAGCTTACCAGACACCATTACTTCACATCCCTTTTCTCCACTCTCCATTATGAAGCGGAGGACACCATAGCAGGCCCTACGAACAGCAAGGCCTCCCAGGAGCTTGTAACGCAGGGACTCAGCCTGGGCAATAGCACAGAGACCTCTGGTGGCCACCTTCTCAGCATACAGCTCTACACTGCCTTCTGGGAAGCCAAACCTCTTCTGAACTACAGCTGTCAGTTCACGAATCCGGCTACCCTTCTCCGCAAGGACATTCTGAGTCCTGGTGGCCAAGATGATGATTTCTGTCCTGGTTGGGGTAACTCGCACTTCCACCCCAGAATAGCCATCCTCAGCCAGCTCCCTGGTGAGAAACTCATTCAGCTTGGCTTTGAAGATGCCATCCGCAACAAACTTCCTCTTCTTGGAGATCTGCACCGCCATCTTGCACTGACAGGAAAGCAAAAGTCTTCCTTCTTAAAGTACATTCATTTAGTCAATCACAAAGCACAAAGGCCATCCACCCATAGGTCACAACTAGGTTATGATATCATCAGTCAGCATTAAGTACCTAAGGAGAAGTCTTTTCATCTTGACCCAAGGCAGATTCTCAGCTTCCATGGTTCCCCTTCCCACAATTTCTGTTCCTGGGAAGACAAAGCTTAATTAAGCCACAATAACATTCATGCATATTGCCGGCATCCTTATCAATTCACTTTCTGCCTGTGAAATCAAACTAGATCTGAGGCCTCTATCAACAAATGAATCTGACAAAATAACATCAAAACAGACAAAATACCAGCATCACAGTCATGCCTCTTCAGTTCTCGGCAGCTGCAGGTGACCCTCAAAAGTCCTGGGCAACTCCAGTTTGCCCTCAGAAGTCCCTGGCAGCTCCCAACAGTGTGTTCTCTCTCTCTCTCTCTCTCTCTCTCTCTCTCTCTCTCTCTCTCTCTCTCTTTCTCTTTCTCTCTCTCTGCCTCCATGATGCTTCTCCCATAAGTTCTTCTGGCCTCTCTCAGCTTGGGCTTTTCCCTATACACAGCACTAGCTCCTCCTTGTTCGTCCCCCTTTCATCACATCAACAAGTCCATTCCACTGTGGGATTCACAAGCTCTGGGTCTTAACACAACCAGAAACTAAGTGCTAAGTACCTTTTAGCTTGCTAATACGAGGGGATCTTCAAATTCCATTAGCATTACTAAGTTCAGGTTTTTCTGAAGTCCACCTGCTCATCATTTCTTATGGGACAATAGTATTCTATTATATTCATATAACACAACTTGTTTTGCAGATTCTCAGCTTTCCCCAATTGATGGGCATCTCCCTCTTTTGTACATGTAGGTCCTTTTCCCTTTTTATGATCTCTTTGGGATACAGACCTAGAAGTGGGATTTCTGGGTCAAAGGGTATGTACAATTTTATAATGCTTTGTGCATGGTTCCAAATTGCTCCCAGAATGGTGGATCAGTTTGCAATTCCACTAACAATGCATTAGTGTTCCAATTTTCCTGTATCTTCTCTAACATTTATCATTTTCCTATTTTGTCACATTAGCCAATCTGATAGGTGTGATGTGGTACCTCAGAGTTGCTTTAATTTTCATTTCTTTAATCAATAGTGATTTAGAGCATTTTTTCATATGATATAGATAATTTTAATTTCTTCATCTGAAAACTGCCTGTTTATATCCTTTGACCATTTTTGATGGACTTATCCTTCTTAACGTGTCTGCTACATTTGATGCTGTTGACCATCCTCTCCTGGATATTCATTCTTTTCTTCCTTTTTGTGATATTACTCTTTCTTGGATCTTCTCCTACCTTTCTGAAGACTCTTCCACTTCCTTCCCTGAGCCTCAGTCTTATATCACCACCTTTCAAATCATACGTCCTGAAGACATCTTATACTCAACATGTCCAAAGCGAAACTCACCATCTTTTTCCTAAAGTGATCTTTTCTTCTAAACTTCCCCATTTCTTTCAAAGGCACCACCATTCTTCCCTCCCAGGTTTATAACTTTAATGTTATCCTCAACTACTTAATTTCTCTTATTCCACAGAGACAATCAGTTGTCAAATCTTGCCATATCTACCTCCACATCTCTCCTTTATGAGGCCTTTTCCCTATTCAGATAGTTATAAACTTAGTTCATTTCTTTATATCCTTTCACCTAATTATTCTAATAACCTTCTAATTGGTACTTCTTGTCTCAATTTTCTCCCTACTCTAGTGCATCCTACATACTGCTGCCAAAATTATTGTTTAAGAACACTGACCATGTTACTCTTTACTCAATCAATTCCAATAGCTTTCTATTACCTCTAGAATAAAATATAAATTCCTTAATTAAGATTTTGAAAGTTCTCCACAACATTTCCAACTTCTTTGGCTATTAATTCCCCTCCCACACTTTATGGCTCAGGCAAACAGACCTTCCTTCTGTTGCTCACACATACAATGGTAGCTCCCATTAATGTGCCTTTGTACTTAGCCATCCTACACACCTGTGTGTTAGCAAGCACCCTAGCACACCCAGGATGGCCTGCTGGCACAGGTTCTTTGATCTGCTTTGCTAAAGGAAACATAACTTTAAAGGGGTCAACAATCTTATTTTAATTACAGATAAGTAGAAAGAAGTGAGAGGCCAAGAAAAAATTTGACAGACAGTGCTCCAACTGTCTGAACAAAGTAATACAACCACCGGGACCAGGACAGCACAAACCTCTGAGTAGTTGGGGTGGGGGTGGGGCTCTTAACAAACAGCTACTCAGAATCCCATTCAGAGAATCAAAAGGTCCTTCTCATGAGTGAGCCCCCAAAGTAAAATACCAACTTCCTAGTAATACAGTTTTCAACTAATAGGCTCAGAGTCAGCAGACACCACAACCTTTGTGACTCATTGACTAATTAGCTTAGTACCAAAAGGTGTGAAAGCCTTCTTACAAGCAAGCCTCCCTGTAAGCAAGCTTTCCCCTAAGCAAGCTCCTCTTAGGTCAGTTCCTCCCCCAATGGGCTCTATGTGACTCAGGATGTATCACAGTTGTGCAAGCAGCAAGACATCTGTGAATGAAATACCTGTGAACCTTTAGACCTGGGAACACAGCTCCTGTTCTAAGGGAAAAGGGGACATATGTGGTCACATAGGCCTATTAATGGACAGAGAAGATCTTCCCATTCCATTACCATTACAACCTGGACCTCATTTCTCAATCTCAATCTCAGAAAGTCCCTCTCATTCAAGATCAACTCAGGTGTTCTACACGAAGGGCTTACCTGATTCTGCGTATCTGCTAGTGCCCTCCCTAACTAATCTGTACTTGTCTCCCCAATTAGAATGTAAGCTCCCTGTGAGTAGTGATTCTTTCATTCTTTTTATTAGTAAAACCAGCACTTTCCATAGTAGAAGAAACTTAACACATGCTGAAATTGAGAACAAGAGAATCAATGGAAAGGCATAGTGATGGGAGATAGAAAGTTGTGTGAGAGAAATAGTAAGGTCAATATGGTTGGATCACAGAGTGCATTAAGGGTAATGATGTATAACAACTTTGGAAAGGTAGGTTGTGAGAAATAAAGGAGGTGGCAAAATTGATTTTATCACATGTGCAAAAGAAAAACATCTTTTCACGGATACTTGGTCATCTCTGACAGATAAGTGTTTGCAAAAAGACCACCTCAATTGAACATAGCTGTTGCTTATGCATCAACATCTGTTCTAGAGAATGAAAAAGTAGTGTAATTCTGTGAATAATTGGGTAAGATCAACATATATTTTAATACTCAGTGATTGATGCAAAGGTGCACATAAGGGAAGGTGGTAAAAACATATGTTGGAAAATGTCACTCAGGAGTAAGAAAAGAGAAAAGACAAAAGCTTCTAAAATAGACTCCTTATACCCATAGGTCATGAATACTTTCTTCAAGAGTAGACTCAGGAGATATTTGACATGGGGAGGACCTAATAACGTCTTTAAAAATGAAATTGCTTATACTTGAACAGACATAGAATGACTAGTTATCAGTGTGGGAGTCATTTTAGAAGCAACCGTCTGTGTCCAGTCAGATCACTGACCTGCTAAAACAAAGACTAAATCAGTTCCAAATCAGAAGAATAAAAATGAGAAAATATGACTTGCAACTGAGGCATCTTCAGTCTGACCCATTTAAATAAGCTGGAGAGGCTTTAATATTTAAGAGATGGTTAGAAAGCAGGTTGAAAAAACATTAAGGGTCTTTTTTTTCAGTTTGAACTTTTGATATCATTGATATAGGAAAACTGGTTTTTTTAAATTTTTATTTGTTTAAAGTTTTATTTATTTTATTTTTAACTTATGAACAAAACAAGCACTTCCATAACATAGCATAATAAAAAAAATAATTGTACATGAAACCGCGAATCTATTATGTACAACTTGCCAATCCTTTTAAATATATAATAACGTTATATAAATTTCCTTTTTTTCTTCTCTCTCCTCCCCACCTTAGAGATGGCTATTACTAGACACACACACACACACAAATATATATATATATATATATATATTACTAGACACAAATATATATATATGTATATATATATATATATATATATATATATATATAAATCATTCTATACATATTTCTATCAGTTTTTTCTCTGGGTCCAAATAGCATCTTCCTTCATATGTGCTTTATAGTTAATTTGGGTATTTATAATTGTCAAAATTATTTAGTACCTCAAAGTTGTTCTAAAAACAACATTGCTATTACTGTATACAATGTTCCATTGATTCTGACATAGGGAACTTGTGGTAAGGATACTTTCTCTTCCAAAGAAGGTCATCACCTATTAGGCAACTTAAAGAGTCTTTGAGAATTGCTTAGGGTATGGAAAGGCTAAGTGACCAATTTGTGTCAGAGGCAGGATTTGAACTCAGATTGTCCTGACTTTGAAGCCAGTTCTCTATCTATTTCACCACACTGCCATTCAAAAATGTGTTGACAATATATTATGGTAACCATGAAAGGTAGACTGGAGAGGAAGCAAGAGAGCTAGCTGGCCTCAGAATGAAGGAGACCCAGATTCACGTCCCTTCTCTTACACATACTGGCTATTTGACCCCTGAAAAATCATTTAACCTTTTAGTACCCTAGGAAACTCAAGACAATACCTTTCTGAGAAGGTGCTGACCAGCATTGGTAGAAGGACTTTCCTTACTAGGGAGTTCTCTATACCATCAACATTACAGATCTAGCCTTATCCTTTATCTTTTAGTAGTCAAATAAGAAAATGCATCTTAGGTTGCACTAATGTAATGAGTGAATTTAAAAAGAACTTAAGTGCTTAATAACTGTCACCTCATGCCTATACTATTACAATAACTTTCTCATTGATCTCCCTGCCCCAAGTCTTACTTTCTTAACACCCACACAGCTATCAAAGTGATCTTTCTAAAGTGAGATCTGACCATATCACTCCTCTATAAAAAAATACCCCAGGGGCTCCCTATTGCCTCCAGAATCAAATAGGAAAATCTTCTGTTTGGCTTTTAAAGTACTTCATAACCTGAACCCTTCCTACCTTTCCATTATTCTTACTCCCTTACTCCTTTACTCTCCTCCTCTAACTCTGTGAGCCAATGACACTGAATTTCTTGCTTTTCTTCCCATTAGACATTCCATCTCTCCACTATGCATTTTCACTGTCTGTACCCCGTGCCTGGAAAGCTCTCCCTCCTGATCACCTCCTGGCATCCCTGTTTTTTTAAAGTCTCAACTAAATCCAACCCTTTTTTCACTTAGTAAGGTCTTTATTTGGCCAGAGAAAACACATGGTAATGTGCCAACATTCACCCATTGCTCTGCTTGACTGCCAACTTCTTATCTCTCTCTTTAGCAATGGTGAGATGGATGCCCTTGCCTTGGGGCAGAGAAATCCAAGGCTTGTTACCCAGTATCAAACTTGATGAAATCTGTGATTTTGCCAGTCTCCAGATCAATCTGAATGGTATTGTTCACTTTGATGAGTGGATCTGGATAGTGGATGGGTCACCAGATGGGGAATGGCCTTGATGCCCACAAAGGTTTTCCTCATTTTGCACAGCTTATACTTTGCCTCCTCAGCTGTGATGCAATGAACAGAAAAGCAGCCATTGGTGTCATAAACCAGACAGAAATGCTCGCCAGTCTTTTCAATGCTGATAACATCCTGAAGCCAATAGGGTAGGCTGTGTCTGCTGCATGGAGATCTTCTTAACCTCATCCCCTGTCAGGGCATACTGAGTTAGTTCTAGAGGAAGATGATGAGTGGGAGGCACTGTCTCAGCTTGTGGGGGCCTGTGGATGGTCTGGGAGCAAACAAAGGGGTCAGCTTGTCCAGCATCCAGTGCTTAGGAGTTCTTCCAGTTACTATTGCTTGTTAGTGGTAGTGTGTGTGTGTGTGTGTGTGTGTGTGTGTGTGTGTGTGTGTGTGTGTGTGTGTGTGTGGTGTGGGGCATTGCTCTATGGTATGATTGAGGTCCCTTCCAATTTTGTGATTCTGAGTTCCCCCGATTCCATAGTGTTAAGTAAATTAGCTTCAGTAAATTCCTTCTTTTGCAATAGGCAAGAAGATCTTATGTTTGAAATCAGATGGGCAAGGCACTGAATAGATGGCAATTAGGTGGCACAGAGAATAGAGAACCAGACCTGGAGTCTGGAAGCCCTGAGACCAGAACTGACCTCAAACATTTTCTTGTTGTATGACCCTACAGAAAGTCACTTAACCTCTCTTTGCCTTAGTTTCTTCATCCATAAAAAAATCCCCAAACCTAAAACCAACCAACCAACCAACCAACCACAACCACCACCACCACAACAACAAAAAACAAACAAAAAAACAGAATGGATAATAAATGGAAGTACCTACTTCCCAAAGTCATTGTGAAGACAAAATAAGATAATATTTGTAAAGTGTTTTTCAGGCCTTAAAAATACCTTATAAACACCAGCTATTATTATTATCCCAGTCATATTCAGATCACACAAAGTCCCAGGTCTAGACCTGGAAGGGACTAATATTAGAGGCCATATTGTCCAACTCTCTCATTTGCTAGTTAAGGTCTGGGGACTTAACAGAGTTTAAATGACTTGTTTGACATTGTACAAATAGGAGAAGAGTTTGCATTTGAACCTGGATTCCCTGATTTGATTCAATTCTCTTTTCTACTATAGACTAGAGAATAACCTAAGAAAGGGGACATAAGTTATTCTAGTTACATATATCCTTGAGGAGAAGATATAGGGTAACACTCTGAAGCAATGGATGCCTTCGAGCCTTCTTTGGGGTTAAAGGGCTTGAGTTTCCCCTGTATGGAATGAAATTCCAATGTATGATTTATTCATTCATTCACTCAGCAAATGGTTATTTAGCACCTACTGTATACTAAAACCTCGAGCTAAGGACCAATTTGATGATGATGCCATTGAAGCATTTTGCCTCCTAGGCAGTGATGAATACTGAATAATTCACAGTTATCTAAAATCCCAACTGTTCTAATAGGGGCAGTTAATAATGATAAATGAGAATATATAAATATATACAATAAAAATAATAACACTGTATTGGACAGAGAATTGTTCTCAAACCAGAGCAGCCTCTGAAGTATTGCATGACCTAGACAAATCAATTATGACCATTCTGTGAGGTAGAGAATAGAGACCGGACTGATAATTTCAGTGTTTGAGGAAATTCCAGAGTGAGGAAACTCCTGTTAACAATGTAAGTCAGTTCCTTTTCTTCAACTTAGAGTGTCTGAGTGTTGCCTATAGAGAAATTAAGTGACCCACCTGAGTCCCAAAGGCAATGCATATAAGAGATGGGACTGGAACCCAGGTCTTTTTGGCTATGAGGTCAGTTCTCTCTCTACTACATGAGTTTGCTATAAGAGCTGGTTGACTAAATCATCTCAAAGGCCCTTTTCTAGTTCTAAAATTGCAAGAGTCTATGATTCCATGTGCAAATATGTTTAAAATGTTTATTTACATAAAGAACCATGGTTCTTTGAAGAACCAAGTAGAGGACTTTATCAGCTTATAAAAACCTCTGGGATCCTACTTGGCAAGGAATCTTTTCAATACTAATTAGGCATTCATTAGACAGAAGAGGGGAGAAAAAGAAGTTAAGAGGATGGAGTAGAGAAGAGTGGATAGGACCTCTATACTCATAAATTAATAATGTGGTCACCAAAATAACCCCATTCAGATTGTAATGTAATTGTAGCAGAGATGTTAATTGTTCAGAGATTTGCCTGAGGTCAACCAGATGTTGTTCACAGTGATTCAGCAAGGACCTGAACCCAAGACCAGTTTTCCTTGCACCAAACTGAGATTTTGTTTGAGATCAGAGTTTCCAAAGATAGTGATCATATTTAAAAAAAGACACTCTGCTGGGTACAAGTGTCATGGAACTAGCTCAGCTGGTGTCAGTCAATGCTTTATTGAGTGTCTGTCTCATCAGCCTCAGTGGCAATGGCTGATAGAGATGATCTATGTCAAAGCTGTTTTTCTTCTCAAGTGTTCTTCAGGCTTGCTTAACAAGCTACCACTCATCCATTTTCACTCTGGTGATAAGTAGCATAGTAAGACCCTGATTAAAGGAATCCTAAATAACCAGAGCCTTCCATTTTACACTTAAAAAAATACTCAGTCTTTAGGATAAGGAGACAAATTATAAGAAACCAAGCTGATTTCAATGATTTGTCATTTAAAAAAATACTTTAAAAAAAAAAGGAACTTAAAGGGGAATGCCTGAGGTCAGTGTGCATTAAGTTCAACTTCCTTCTCCTTCCCATTCTCAATTTCTCTTTCGATTTTTTTCAGAGTGACTAGAATTGAAAGGGGTCTCAGGGACATAGTCCAAACCCCTCTTTTTACAGATGAAACAGACCTGGTAAATCAGCTGATTGATTATGCTCAAGTAGTTAAGTGTTAACAGGTAGGATTTTAAACCGAGGTCCTCTGACTTCAGACCCAGGGGTCTCTCCACTGTACCACATTACCACCTTGGGGTTGGAGGAGGAGCCCTGGTCATTGACAAGCTGGAGTTCCTGTAGAGGAAGGGGATCAGGCTTTATAAATCTTGCCTTGTGAGGATCAGTTAAAGGAATGAGAAATGTTGATAGCTTAGAGAAGAGAAAGCCTTCAAAGGGTCATGATTTTTACTGCTGTTGAGTCTATTTCAGTTGTGTCCCGCTTTTTGTGATCCCATTTGGGGCTTTCTTGGAAGAGATACTGGAGTGGTTTGCCATTTCCTTTTCCAGCTCATTTTATAGATGAGTAAACTGAGGCAAACAGGGTTTAATGACTTGTCCAGGGTCACACAGCTAGTGAGTGTCTGAGGCCAGACTGGAACTTAGGAAGACGAGTCTTCCTGACTCCAGGTTCTACATTCTATCCACTGTGCCACCTAAGTTGCCCCAGGGTCATAACATCTGTTTTCAAATTTGTGATGAGCTTTCATGTGATGCAGGGATTTGACTTGTTCTGTTTTCTTGAGGACAACTAGGTGGTGCAGTGGATAGAGTGTCAACCTTGGAGCCAGGTGGACCTGAGTTCAAATCCAGCCTTAGACACATACTAGCTGTGTAACCTTGGGCAAGTCACTTAACCTTGTTTGCCTCAGTTCCTCATCTGTAAAATGAGTTGGAGAAGGAAATGGAAAACCACTACACTATTCTTTGCCAAGAAAATCCTAAATAGGGTCACGAGGAATTGGGCCCGACTGAAAAATGACTCAACAATAACAAGCTGGTCTCTGGCTGACTGAATTTCTAATTAGTGGAAATTGTAGTTGGGCTTGAATTGGACCTTAAAGGAATGTTTCTGGATAATGAGATCTGTCAGCTTCAGAAGGTAGTGAACTCCCCATCACTCAAGGGTTTGTTAGATCTCTGCTTTTAAAATAGTTTGCATTTATAAAGAACTTTATGGATTTTTAAGACATTTCCCTCCTAACAGCCCTAATTATAATGTTGTTCAGTTGTGTCTGAATCTATGTGACCCCATAAACTTTGTCCTTGGAGTTGTTGTTGTTGGTTTTTTTTTTTTGCTTCTTTTTTTGGAGGGGGAAGGGCAGGGCAATTGGGGTTAAGTGACTTGCCCAAGGTCACATGGCTAGTAAGTGTTAAGTGTCTGAGGTCAGATTTGAACTCAGGTCCTCCTGACTCCAGGGCCGGTACTCTATTCACTGTACTACCTAGCCACCCCTCCTTGGAGTTTTCTTGACAAAGATACTGGAATGGTTTGCCATTTCCTTTTTAAGTGTGTCCTTATTTTACAGTTGAGGAACTGAGATAAATAAGGGTTAAGTGACTTCCCAGGGTCACACAGCTAGAAAGTGGCTGAGGTCGTATTTGAACTCATATGTTCCTGATTTCTGACCTGGTGTTCTATCCACTGAACCACCTAGCTATCCCCTAATAATAGTGTCTAAAATGTATCAAGTGCTTTATGGTTTATAAAGTGCTTTATTTAGATGTTGTCCCATCTGATTCTTGACACAACCCTATGAGATAGGTGCTATTCCTATTTTCATTTTGTAGATGAGGAAACTGAGGCTTAGAGATTAAGTTCAAGGTCATTCAGCTAGTAAGTATCTTAAACAAGACTCAAACCCAAGTCTTCTTCACTGAGATAGCCACTCTACTACATAATGCTGCCTATCTCTACTAGTGGCTATTGCCAATATAATGCCCTTTCTGAGCTTGTCCAATTTGCACTGGCACTCACAGATTTGCTTCCTAGAGGGATAACTACTGCTATTCCTAAGGTTTTAGATAGCTCTACAGATGGTTATCAAGGATCTACTGGAACAAACTGAATCTCAAGATCCAATTGTTAAATTTTCAGTCTCTATACCTTGGCAAACACCAAAGTAAATCAGAGACTAATTTATTGTTTTCTCAGTAGTCTAAAGTTAAGAAAGTGACAGGGAAAACATTAATATGACAAATTATGCTTAAAAGTGGGTAGTGTATAGTTGGATTTTTTTTTTACCCCTTTGGAAAGCCAATTGTTAAACATTTACCAGCCCACCACTTGTGGTTATTCTCCTAACATTAGCTCACAAGCCCCTACCAGTTTGCTTTACCTTAATAATCCATCAGTAGAATCAATTAGTTCTTTAGCAAAGACATTATGCAAATACTATGGCAAGAACAGCAGTTATAAAGCAGTTCACTGAAAAGCCTGGGTACACTCTCCAACAAATACACATAGAAGCTTCGGGAGGAGGAAAAGTGGGCATGAATTTAAAGTACAATAGAAGCAAGGCACACTTTACCTGAAACCTATATAAGGACCAGAGGTGGTGCAAAAGTCCCATCATCTCAGGCTTCCTGAGATGTCCGATAATAAGGAAGTCATAACTGGGCATCTCAGCTTAGATGTGTAAACAACTATAGTCATTGACTAGAGCAAAGTGCTAAGAATGAATGAGAACTGACAAACAGAGGTATAGAATAATTGTACGTATATGTATGTGAGTATGTATTTGTGTCTAATGGTAGCCATCTCTAGGGTGGAGGGAGGGAAGAAAAAAAGGAAAAAAAAGAAATTTACTTGATAACTTTGTCATATATTTGGAGGAAATAGCAAACTGTACATAGTAGATTTGCAGTTTCATGAGTTATCTTTTTTATTGCACTGTGTTATGGAAATGCTTGTTTTGCTCCCTTAATTGAAGATAAAATAAATTTTAAAAAAAGAATTAATGGACAAGTAGGGCAGAGTCAGAAGAATGCTGGACTTAGAATAATTGGCTTGAGTTTGCATTTTGATCTTACCACTTTCTGACTGTTTCTTCAGACAAATCATTAAGTTTTTCTGAATCTCAGTTTCCTCACCTGCAAAATGGGTACAATAAAATTTTTACTACCTATCTTACAGGATGGTGTAAAGATTAAATAAGAAAACATTTAAAGTACTTAAAAAAATAGAGGAGCAGGACTATAAGCCTTTTGTTGAATAAATGCAAAGTATCATTGTTGGGGATTTGAAGCTAGATGCCAAGATTGAATGTTTCTTTAAGGGTTGTATCTGCCATCCTCCATCAGCATCCCTTCTCATACATTTATTCAGACTACAGAGGAGGGGTGTGGAGGAGTGGTTAAAGTGGCCTTGGAGTTTGCAAGGCCTGGTTCCTGACACATACCTATGGCTGTGACCCCTGTGGAAACTTAACCTCTCACTTCTTTAGACAATGATTGAGGACTATAAATTGTATGACAACTCTTTCATGAAACCTTTCCCATCTGCTTCTCCACCCCACAGTTAGTGACATAGATCACTGAGTCTGGGGTCAGGAAGACATGAGTTTGAATCTGGATTCAGATACTTACTACCTGTGTGACCCTGGGTAAGTCACTTAACTTCTATCTGCTTCAGTTTCATCAATTATAAAAAAGGGATAATAACAGCATCTACTTCCCAGGGTTGTTGGGAGGATCAAGTGAGATAACATTTGTAAAATGCATTTAGTCTACTGCCTGGAATATAGTAGGCACTTAATAAGTGCTTATTTCTTTTCTTCTTCCCCCAAGCAGGAAGTAATCTTTTTCTCCCCTGCTCCACCCTTGCATTCCTACAGAACTCTATACCTTTGAATTTTTTAGTTGTATCCAGCAAATATTTATTAAGCACCTACTATGTGTCAAGCACTGTACAGTTCTGCTTTGAAGGAACTTACAGTCTCCTAGAAGGAAAATGAAAGGCATGCATGGTTTGTTTGTGCAAATAAATATAAGACAAAGCAGAATGTGATAGAAAGAGCCCCTGTATTGTAATACGGACAATAGATGTAGTTTCAAATCTGAGTCCTACTAACTACCTGTGTGACTTTGAGGAATGATAATAATAATTATAATTCAAAAGCAAGCCTTTATATGGTGCTTTAAGTTTAGCAAGGTGTAAAAGCATAGGCTATCTCAGTTAATCCTCGAAACAACTCTGGGAGGTAGGTGCTTTTATTATCCCCATTTTATAGGTAAGGAAACTAAGGCTGGGAGATTAGTGACTTGACTAAGAAGCAGCTAGTGTCTAAGGCATAGATTTGAACTCAAGTCTTCCTGATTCCAAGGCTAACACTCTGCAGTGCTACCTAGCTGCCTCAGTTAACATCTTTGGATCCCATTTTCCTCATCTACAAAATGAGGTGATTGGGCTCCTGAAATTCTAAATTTTATGATTTTATTGCCCATTCAGATAAAATCCTTCAAGAAATTGGGGAGTGAGAAATCACTTCCATCGGGGAGGATCAGGGGAGGTTTTGTGGCATACACTCATTGTAATGTGTTATAGTTATAGGCATATATGTCTTAGCTCCACATCTAGACCACAACCTCCTTGCAGCAAATGGGGTATATTTCATTAATCTTTTATAGCTCACAGACATGTCACACATAGTAGGCTTAATAAATGCCAAATGAATTGAATTTTGTGCCTCTTGACAGAATAGTATTGTTTGTTGTTTGTTGGTCAGTCTTGTTGGCCAGTAAATGTTGGCCTTTGTTTGCAAGGCCATCTTAAGGTCTTAGGTCTGTCATGAGTCCCACATCCTGGCTGCTAGCAGTAGCTTAGAATGGTTTAGAAACAAATATTTAGTTCCTGATTGACTTGTTTCCATTGAGTTCATTCCTATTAGGGAATCTGTTAGTAATTATCCAACTATGCTCTATTACCTGGGGACCTATACACTGCCGCAGTAATGAGTCTGAGTGCTTTCTACAGCATAATAAACAGGAAAGGGAATCGGAGGAAGGGTACTTGCTTCCTCACTCAACAAGGGCAATACCGACTTCAAGGACACAAAGGCAGAAAGAGTCTTAATTGCTTCAGCAAAAACCTGGATGAAGAGTAGCCATGTCCCCTTTGAATCTCAGATGGGGTGGCTCAAAGACAAATCCTTTGTTAATTTGGCCATGACAAAAGAGTTGATTCTTTGTTGTGGATGGGAGGGGACTGAGCTATGTTCCCCACAGGCCAATCACCTGTAGAAGGATTGACCCTCACTACCTGGAGGAACAGGTAAAAATCTATCAAGCAATCCAGTGATCATGTAACCAACCTGTGCAAAATGGAGGTTCCCCCTCATCCCCATTCTGGCATGAACCTTAGAGAGGGCGACAATGAAAGGTAAGGCTCAACCTGGCTTTTCTCACAATTGGGAACTGTGGGCATGATTCCTACTCTCTTTTAGTGAGTACATATTTTGATTATCTGAACTTGTTAGTAATCTGTACCAAAAAACTGCCACCAAATATTTGTATCCTAAAAAAGTACTTGGTACTGATGGGGAAAAAATAAAGTTGGGCTCCCTATCTCTACCACCGCTGATCATCTGAGGCTGAACTTGAGTCTTGTCCACAGCTTTACCTTCCATCCTGCCTCCTCTAACGTTTCTCAATCACTTTCATATCATTTAATGCTCACAACATTCCATCAAGGAAGTCAGGGCACACATTATCAGGATTTTCATCATTACTCTCATTACTACTACCACCACCATGACCACTACTCACCCCCACCCCCTACTACCACTACTGCTACCATCACCACCACTACCCACCCCCAATATCACCCACCACCACTATCTACCACTACCCACCACTACCACCATCGCCACCATGGATAAAAAACTGACCTGAAAGTCAAGACATACATTCAAATCTTGTATCTGACAAATAGCAATGGTGAGACCAAGTCATGTGACCTAACCAAGTCATGTGACTTCTCAATTATCTAGGTCAGAGATGTCAAACCCACATGGTTGGCCCACATGCATCTACAATACTCCAGAGTGCAGCCCAAATCAGATTAACATGTAAGTGGGCAATAGTTAACAGAAGAAATAAAAATACAATAAAACATAAATAACATTACATTTTCAAACTAAGTCAATATGCAGTCCACAGGGATCCTTATGTTCAGATTAGTGGACCCCATTTCTATTTGATTTTGACACTGCTGGTCTAAGCAACTTTCTAAGATATAAATCACAGATGGATTGTTCTGCATTGGTGGAGGGAGTTTCCACACCAGGGAGTTCAGCTTTTCATGCCTGTGAAACTGCAGGTTTCATCCAAAAAATCAATCAGACAAAACCCCATGCTGCTAGGATGCAAACTGAGGCCCAGTAACATGAAATGGCTTGCTCAAGGTCAGGCAGCTCATTAGTGGTACAGCATGCACTGGGTTCCATTCCAAGAAGCCTGATTGTGAGAAGGGAGTGTGGGAGTCTCTTTAAAATGATGGCACAGCCTCAGCACATGCTACTGAATTCTTCTCCAGGTACCACAAATAAAAATAGGGGTTCCCCAAGCCCAGAAGGAGTTGCTGACCTCCTGGGGTGTAGCTATGGGCTGACAGCAGGCAAGCATGCTGCCTGGTTGACTGTTTGTGCCTAAACCTTGGGGCGTGTTAACCAAGGATAATCACAGTAATTACAGCAGGCTGTTGCTGGGCTGGATACTGACACCTGCTCTCATCCAGCCTGAGCAGTCCTGATGGGATGCACACGTCCTGATTAATGCCACACAATGAAAAATGGTCTTTACTCCACACACAGATGCTAGAAGGTCAAAAGAAGAGTGCAAGCAAAGGTCTCCTTACGGTGAGAGGAAATGGGCAAAAGATGGGGTTAGTGAATGCAACTGGAGGAGAATGAGAAGACTTCCAAGCTATTGGAAAGAGGGAAACTCTAGTTCTGTCTCTTTATGTGACCACAGTCAGAACACTGCCTCTGGCCTTTCCTCATGGTAGAGCTGTAATTTTGAGTTCTAAGTGCCAGAGTGCTTCTTCTGTGTACCTGATCAGCACTTATTGGCAAATTTCAATGTACTCAGTCAGCATTTGCTGAATGCCTACTGTGCACCATTTTTAATGAGCAGCTACTGTGTGTATAACTAGCATTTACTGAGTGCCAACCATGGATCCAGCTAGCATTTATGAGTATGGCATTTATAGTGCCTACTGTGTGCCCGGGCATAAAATATAAAACTACTGAATACCTACTATATGCCTAGCCCCACTATACAAGTATGGAGTGAATGAAAAAGGATTCCTTTGGTTAATTCTAGCTTCTCTATTTCATCTTCATGCAAAAGCTATTAGCCAAGTACTCCCTTATATCTTTGGTTAGATTAACTCCAATACATCCATGGTGTATGAGCCTTGGGAAATCCCAGTTTGGGATGAAGAAACCGCTCCCTAGTAAGTAACCACCTTGCCCCTAGTAAAACCCTCCTTGGACTGGACTCACATCACAACACCATACCATATCACTAATTGCTTACTGAACCAGTTTTAAACTCCTCACCCTAGTATTCAAGGCCCTCCATGATATAGCTCCACTCTTCTTCCTTATTCTTTCTCACCTCATTCCACTTTAAGGGGTGGGAATATCACTTTAGAGGAATGTTGTTTTTTTAATGCATAAAGGTAAACTTTCCTCATGTCTGCTATGTTTTGCAAAGCTTCCTTTGCATTACATTGCTTTTTTAGGACCTTCAGAAGAATACAGGATAAAGAGATTAAAATATTAAGCAGAATTAAGTCATGTACACTTAGGTTTCAGAGAGGTATTTGATAAAATCCCTCATGATGGTATCCTTATGTGCAACATGGAAAGAAATGGCCCAGATAGTAGTATAGTTAGGGGGACTAAGCGCTGATTGAACAACTAGACCCCCAAAGTGGTAATTAACAAATCAATTAGTGACATAATGAAAGTGTAGACAGCATCACTTATCAAATAGGAGTTAGTATGAGGTTCAAAGACTATCCTTATGTATTAGATGGCAAAGCGAGTATTTAAAATGGTCAAGACAAGCTATGATAATGAACTGAATCTAATAAAATGAAATGTAATAGAGATACATGACAGGTTATAGGTCATGATTATAGAGCTGGAAGAAACCTTAGAGACCATCTAGTCCCAGGGTTCTTAACCTCAAATGCATGGGTCATCAAAACATCTTGATAGATTTCAGAGGATATAAATTCAGATGGGAAAATGATATCTTTATTTTCAATAGCCACTAACTGAAATTTGGTACTTCCTACAATTAAGAATGTAGGCAGCACCTTTTTCGCCCGTCCAGCCATCGTGGTGGAAGCTCGGCTGTCATCCCATCATCATGTCCTCTCATAAAACATTTAGAATCAAGAGGTTCCTGGCCAAGAAACAGAAGCAGAATCGTCCTATCCCTCAATGGATTCGAATGAAAACTGGTAATAAGATCAGGTACAATTCAAAAAGAAGACACTGGAGAAGGACCAAGCTCGGATTATAAAGAACGGCCAGCGCAATGAAAGACATTCAGCACCAAGACCACCTCCCCCCTCTTACCATGGCATCCTTCCATTCATCAATCCTTCATCCATCAATCACTCAGTCACCTCATTGTCCCCAATAAGAAGAAAATGCCACTATTGCCCTCCATTTGAGAAACCATCTGCCAATATGCAGA
This sequence comes from Gymnobelideus leadbeateri, assembly GCA_011680675.1. Classification (NCBI taxonomy): domain Eukaryota; kingdom Metazoa; phylum Chordata; class Mammalia; order Diprotodontia; family Petauridae; genus Gymnobelideus; species Gymnobelideus leadbeateri. Next base: position 129,919 of record WOXC01009676.1, on the reverse strand, counting down.
CCAAAAAAATGGCCCCAACTAGCCGTTGAAATTGTCTTGCCCTTAAATGTTTTCATGAATTTCATCCGTGCTTTTGGGTGTGTTGTGATATAGTTTAAATTACTGTTAACTACATCTCTGTAGCATTTGTACGTTTGAGGTTATGCTTAAAAGGCAGAGATCATAATGAAACAAGTTACTCCTGACAAAAAGAACCAAGCTCTAGCCCTGCCTTGAACAAGCCGTCACAATAACCTCTCTGTGTTTTGTTTTGTGTTTTAAGGAGTTATAAGAGAGCACCTACCTCACAGGGTTGTTGTGAGGATCTTAAGATTTGCAAGCCTTCAGTGTAAGCCACCAGTGCTGCTAATCCGGAGCTGTCTCAGCCAGATTATGCGCAGCTGACTGTGTCCAATTATCAAACTCACAGTCAGAGGAGTAACCTGTTGACCCCCTGCTTATTTCATACAATAAGCCGTCTTTGTTCCTTGTTGGGAGGTGGTAAATTTAAGTGTTGGCAACTTCTCAGTTGTCGGTTTTTTGTGTGTTCGGGAAAGCCCAACCTTTTGTTAGGAACTAGACCTGGTCCGGGTGAATGGCTTCACAATTTTCTGAAGATGCAATTCTGCTAATAAAGGGCTTCTACAAAAAAAAAAAAAAAAAAAAGAATGTAGGCAGCAAACTATTATTTTAAGAAACCGTCCATAAGCTTCACCAGACTTCACCAATACAAAGAAAGCTAAAAAACCCCTGATCTAGTCCAGTCCTCTCATTTTGCATAATAGAAAATTACAGCCCATAGAGATTAAATTACTTGCCAAGGATGTATAATCAGTATCAGAGGCAAAGAACTGAACTCAGGTCTTCTGACTCCAAATCCAGGGCTCTTTCTAAGGCACCATGACACTTAGATTCAGATAAGGGTTCATGCAGAAGGTGGAATTTGAACTAAGTGCTGAAGGAAGTCAGGGATTCTAGGAAGCAGAGGTGAAGAGGGAGAGCATTTCTGGCACAGGGGGAGGACAGCACAAAGGCATGGAATTTTGGAATGGAGCATGTAATCCGCTTTCTGGCAGAGAAATGATGGACTCAGGGTACAGAGTGAAAAATATATTTTTTGGACATGGCCAATGAAAGAATTTGTTCTGCGTGACTATGTACATTTATTATGGCCTTTTTCTCATTCTTTTAAAAGATGGGAGGAGGAAACTAGATATTTGTTAATTAAAAAATAAAATTTAATTGATAAAAGAGATATATGCAAATGAAGAAATCTGGGGGCCAGAGAATAAAAGTATGATGAAGAGCATTTGGGTAAAGACCAATGAAGGCAGAAACAGATGGCATACTGTCATTGGCATATGCTACATACCACCTGGTCAGTAAGGGGGTATGGATGAAACTGAGAAACAGATTGATCACAAGTCAGTCATAGAAGCATGACAAGAAGTGGTGGGAGTTATTAGTTTTTCAGATATCCATTGAAGCTCTCTCTTTGCCAAAAGGGAGAACAACTAATAATTTTTTTTTTACTTGTATTATGGCAAATATAGACGAACTAATAAAGGGGAATTTCTATTCTGGATCTGATCCTGACTAAAAAAGGAAGAACTAGTTGCCAGGTAGAAATGACGGAAACCTTGGGGAGAAAATAATCATTTCATCCTGGACTTCATGACAGGGGAGAGTGCGTCCAGGCATGGTCTGGCACATACCCTTGTTTTGGGGAGAGAATATTTCAAAGACTTCAGAAAGATAATAGTTGGGATTCCATGGATGACAATTCTATATGGCATACCAATCCACGAGAGATGGCAAACTCTTAAGAATGAAATACTTAAGATAAAAGGATAAATAATTCCAATGCTGGAAAATAGCGGGGTAGTTGTTCAAAGGAATATTTATTCATTACAAAGATTTTGTTTTTACCTTTTGTTTCCAATGAGGGCATAAAAGTTGGACTACAGAGAGGTTATATTGTGGAAATTAATATTGAAAACTAAAAAGTAATTAATTAATTAAAAAAGAAGAGAGGTTATAGATAGGATTATTGGAAAAAATTGAATTTAAATGCTTAGAAGACAAGAGAGGGAAGGTCAGAAGGAATCCTACACAAGCAACACAGTTTTGAAAGTTACATGTTGAATGTATTATGTTTTTAAATGAATAACAAGCTCTACCTAATAGAAATTTGCAGTTACAGGCCTAATACTCTTTTAAAATTCCAATATGTATATGGAAATGCTAATTTTATTTGGTGCTTGTTAAATTCAGAATTAGAAAAAAAATTAAAATGTGGAGAAAAAAAGATGGAGTTTGAGAAACAGCAAGGAGGCCAGTGTAGTTGGATCATAGACTGTGGAGGGGAAAATCTGAGAAGGCAGAATGGGATTTGATTGTAAAGGACTTTGAATGCCCAAAAGAGGATTTTACATTTGATTCTGGAGGTAATAGTGAGCCAGCAGAGTTTATTGAATGGAAGGATGATATGGTCAAAACTTCACTTTAGGAGAATCATTTTGACAGCTGAATGGAGGATGAATTGGAGTGGGGAGGCAGGAAAAAGAAAGGTGATGAAGAAGACCTGTGTTAGGCTGGTACCTGGGTGAGTCAAGAAAAGGAGACATATAAGAAGGATTTTGTGAAGGTAGAAACGACAAGATTTGATAATAGATCGGATATGTGAAGTGAGTGTGAGGATAGTGTAAAGGATAACACCAAAGTTGTGAGCCTGAATGAATGTAGGTGGCAAACTATTATCTTAAGCAAAGGTCCATAGGCTTCACCAGACTGCCAAAAAGCCTAAAAACCCCCTGATCTAATCCAAACCTCACATTTTGCATAATTGACTGAGATGAAGATGGTAGTCTGCTAGACAGTTAATAGCAAAGTTTGAAAGAGAGTAAAGGAGGATGTGGGTGGGGTTGGTAATGAGCTCTGTATTGAACATGTTTGAGTTTGAGATGCCTATTCAGATTGAAACATCTAAAAGGCAGGTGATGTTGGACTCAGGAGAGAGAGTAGGGATGGCTATAGAGAGTTGGCAATCATTTGCATAGAGATGACAATTCAACTCATAGGAGTTGATGAGATCACCAAGCAAAACAGTATGAAGGAAGAATAGAAGAGGGCTTGGAACCTTCGGGAGGCAGGCACCTTTTGCAGGCCTGACTTAGGTAAAGATTTAGCAAACTAGAGACTGAGAAGAGAGGTCAGACCAGTAAGAAGAGATCCAGAATAGAACAGGGTCATGCAGACTTAGAAGGGAGAGATTGATAGTGTCAAAGGCTGCAAAGAGGTCAATAAATAAATATGAGAACTGAGAGAAGACCACTCAGTTTGGCAATCGTTGAATTATTGGTAGCTATAAAGGCAGCAATTTCAGGCAAATGATGAGGGTTGAGGTCAGATTAAAGACGTTTTAGAATGAGCTAGGTGGGAGAGAGCGGAAGCATATACTATAAGAAGAAGTGAACATATATTGGATGGTAGCTAATGAGGATGGAAGGTTCCAGGGATATTTTTAGGAGAAATTTTATATCTTTATTTTTCTCCCAGAGATGTTTATTATGTCTCCTGTACCTTCATTTAAAATTTTCTGAATTCAAAAATTTCTCTTTCTCTTCTTAGGGATTTTTTTTTAAGAAGTAAAGAGGGTAGAGCCAAGATGGTAGAGTAAAAGCAGGAACTTTCTTGAGCTCGCATCCCAACCATCTCCAATAACTGTAAAAAATGATTCTAAACAAATTTGAGATCTACAGAACCCATAAAACGACAGGGTGAAACAAATCTCTTGCTGAAGGCAGCCTGGCAGGCCAACAGGAAGGGTCTATCACTCCAGGAGCAGAGTGCAGTCCTACATGGGCCACATGGCACAGAGTAGTGGCACAGACCAGCCAGAGCAGACCTCAGGGGCCTGAATCACTGGCAGCTATGGTGGTTTCCAGACTTCTCAGCCCATAAATGCTAAAGAGAAAGTGAAAGGTCAGTGGGGAAACTCTGTTGGACATGGGAGAGAGAGGAATACAGTCTGGCCCCTACCTCCAGGGCAGTGAGGTGGTGGCAGCTACAGCCACTGCTGCAGTGACTGCTTTCAGAGCTCCAGGCCCAAAGATAGTGGGAGAACCAAATGACTAACCAGTGGGCATTTGCAGGAATCTCTTTGCTGGCACTGAGGCAGGATTCTCTTGCTTTGCCCTGCTTGTATCTGAGTCGCAGTCTTGGATGGTGGTCTTGGGGTGAGGAAGAGTGCTGGCATGGCAGAGCTTGTGGTGACTGTGGAGAGGGAATCCTCAGAATTTTGAGGCAGGTACCTAGAAGAAGCTCTGATAATAGCTGTGCAAAACCCCAGAAATTTGAGACAAATCACTCTCCACCCTGGAAGCAGAATTCTACCATGGCAAAGAGTTCAAAAGTCAAGTAATTGGCTGGCAAGATGAGGAAACAGAGGAAGAGAAATCAGATCATAGAATCTTTTTTTGGTGACAAAGAGGATCAAAACATAGAACCAGAAAAAGACAGCAAAGTCAAAACTCCTGCATCAGAAGCTTCCAAGAAAAATATGAATTGGTCACAGGTCTTGGAGGAGCATAAGAAGGATTTTGAAAATCCAGTAGGAGAAGTAGAGGAAAAATTGTGAAGATAAATGAGAGTTTTGCAAAAAATCATGAAAACAAGTTAACACCTTGTTAAAGGAGACCCAAAAAATACTGAAGAAAATAGCACCTTGAAAAATAAACCAACTAAAATGGCAAAAGAGGTCCAAAAAACTAATGAGGAGAAGAATGCCTTAAAAAGCAGAATTGATTAGATGGAAAGGGAAGTTCAAAAGCTCACTGAAGAAAATAATTACTTTAAAATTAGATTGGAGCAAATGGAAGCTAATGACTTTATGAGAAATCAAGATATTATGAAACAGGGGTGGCTAGGTGGCACAGTGAATAGAGCACCGGCCCTGGAGTCAGAAGGACCTGAGTTCAAATCCAGTCTCAGACCCTTAACACAAAAACTAGCTGTGTGACCTTGGGCAAGTCACTTTTTTTCAAGTCAGTAAGCATTTATTAAACTCCCACCATGTGCCAAGTATTGTGCTAGATACCAGAAATACAAAGAAAGACCAAGCCATCTCTCCTGTCAAGATATTTTCAATGTAATGGGGGAAACAACATTTGAAGAACCATGTATAATCACAATATATACACAACACGGAGAAAAGACCTCCCAGCTCCTACTTGTGAAAAGGGGGCTTATGCAGAACAGCACAAGTACTGGAAAACATAATAATATTCTATTGCTCCAATGGTTTCTCTTACTAATCTTCAGACATATTTGGTTTTGTTTCTCTTTTGTAATGATTCCAGAGTCTTTCTCTTCATACCCCCTCTAAAGTCTTACTTAAAAGGAATAGTGTCTCTGGTCTCTTCAAAGGGAACAATACATCTTCCCATTGACATTAAATCATACCAGTCAGGATTTGGTTGGTTACCAACTTAAAAAAAATCTAAAAAAAAGCCCTTTATTGGGAGGCAATCGAGGTTAAGTGACTTGCCCAGGATGACATACCTAGTAGTTGTCAAGGATCTGAGGTCACATTTGAATATAGGTCCTCTTGATTCCAGGGCCCATGCTCTATCCACTGAGCCACCTAGCTGCCACCCAAAAATTTAACAATTTTTAAAGTTTAATTTAACAAATAAAAAAATTTAATTTTAATATATTTTTTGAAATATCTAACAATTAGAACAACATTTCAATGGAAAAGGTCAAAGCAGCAAGAGTATGAGTTTTTGGCTGGCAATCTGGAGGGAAAGAATAGGACTTTTTCTTCCTAACTGTTCTTCTTCACAAGGAAAGGACAATGGGGAATAAAGAATTCTGATGGAGAGAAGGAAAGGAAAAGAAAGGTTTTGGAGGATTATATGTGTGAGGATCACAAGCCCACTCCAAGATTAGCTCCTTCCACTGTGTCCCTAGAAACTATACTGCCATTTTCTACAATAGCAACCTACAAAAGTCATGCTGTGCAGGGGTGAGGTGGGAAGAAGTCAGGGGTGTGTGGAACTAAGCTGACATCTGATTGTTAAATTTTCTGTGTGAGCAAGAAATCAGCAAATGCTGCAAATCAGGTCTTGATTTATTGTTTTTTGATTGTCTAGGCTATAGTTGTAAGAAAAGTGATGGAGAAAATGTTAATGATGCTGATTAAACTTAAAGGTATGTCATATATGCATTATGGTTTTTTTTTTTATTCCTGGAGAGTGGATTGTTAAACATTTACCAACACACCCTTGGGAGGCAAGGGGAGAAGGAACAGAAAAAGGAACAAAAATGCCAGGGTTTGCTCATCTAATACCTCCACCCAACCTTTTGCTTCCTTGTGACTCAGGAAGATGGGTTCTCTGTATCTTCTTTCTCCCCCAGGATCTCAGCATCAAATTCCAGTCTCACTGTCTCTGTGACCTCTGGGTAGATCTGTTGCTCTAGTTACCTTCAGTATTCAAAATCTTCCCAACAGTTCTTACTCCCTGGAAGACTGGGGTCTTTATCATATAATTGGCAGAAGAGATTCTCCTATTACAGCTAAGGGAGTTGGAAGACAAGGCCTCACCTCATGTGATTGTACATAAGCACACACACACACACACACACACACACACACACACACACACACACACACACACACATGCACATTGGATGATCAGTGAGTTAAATTGTGTGAACCTTTGGTAAAACTCAGATCCCTGCTTTTATTCTGGTGTTCCAACCTCACTTCTCTTGTTCCTGGTTGTCCTGCACTATTATTGATGCCTGTTTCCCCACCATCCACTGGCTCTTCACTACCATTTCCATGCATCTGACCTTTACCTAAAATGAGAAGTCTAAGCTACAGACTTTCCATACTTCCAGATCTAGGAAAATTCAATTTGCACCAGAAAAAAAGCCCCCAGTCCCTCAAGAAATAGGAATAGTAGGAAGTCCATAATGGAGAGATATGTTAGCTCCATAATTTCATACTCATCTCATCTCATCTCTAAATGTGGTCACTGAATTTGAGTTGGAAGGAATAGTAGAGATCATTTAGTCTCAACTCCATATTTTATAGTGAAAGGAAACCTATTCAAAGGAAATTACAGAATCTTAGCATTGGAAAGGAATCTTAGAGATCACCAAGTTCAACCTGTACCTGATAGATCATCTTCCCTAAAACATCCCCACCCAACATGTGATCACCTAGCCTTTGTTTGAAGACCTCTGGGGAGGGGGAAAGCCAGGCAACCCATTCTATTTTGGTACTGACTTATTGACTTTCTTTTTTTTTTATATTTGAAACATTTACTCTTAAGACCTTGAATTTCAGATCCATTTCCTTCCTCCCTTGTCACCCATTCCCTCTGGAGAGATAAGTAATTCAGTATATGTTATATATGTCTAGCTATGCAGAACATTATCATAGTGGATATATTGTACAAGGCTGCTTATAATTCCCTCCCCCTCATCCCACCTGCCACCTGGTTCATTCCCCACTCCATCCTGTCCCTCTTCCATAGTGGGTACCTCCAACCTCCCCTCCCCCCAAGGATGCCCTCCCATCCATCATCCCTCCTCTCCTCCCCCTTTCCCCCATTCTGCTGTAGGTTGAGATGTCCCACCTAGTATGTATGTCATTCTCTCCCTGAACCAAATTCAATGAGAATGTGGTTTCGCCTTTTTGCCTTCCTATTTTTCCCCTCCCCTGCAACCACTTCCCCCTGCTTCCTCTACATGAGATAGTTTACCCCACCTTGTCTCTCCCCATCTCCTCCTGCCACTTTCCTCTCTCACCTCACAACTTCACACCTTGAGTATCCTCCCTTCCCAACAAATTCAACCTATGCCCTCTATCCATATATAACTGTAACCACATACACACACATTCACATATATATTCACATGACCATATACCCTTCTTCCATTATTTTCATAGTGAGAAAGATTTCCTCAGTCACAGTTATTGTTTTTCTATATAGGAATGTAAATAGTTCAACTTTGATAAGTTCCTTTTGATTTCTTTTCCCTGATTACCTTCTCAGGGCATCTCTTGCTTCTTGTGTCTGGATGTCAAATTTTCTATTCAATTCTGGTTTTTTCCTCAAGAATACTTGAAAGTCCTCTATTCCACTGAATGACCATATTTTCCCCTGAAACAAAATACTCAGTTTTGCTGGGTAGGTGACCCTTGGGTTCATTCCCAGTTCTTTTGCCCTCTGGAATATCATATTCCATGCCCTTCATCCCTCAGTGTAGAAGCTGCCAGGTCCTGGGCTATTCTGATTGTGTTTCCACAATATTGAAATTGTTTCTTCCTGGCTGCTTGTAGTATTTTCTCCTTGATCTGGGATTCTGGAACCTGGCTATAATATTCCTGGGAGTTTTCTTTTTGGGATCTTTTTCAGGAGGTGATCGGTGGATTCTTTCAACCTCTATTTTGCCCTCTGGATCTAAAACATCAGGGCAGTTTTCCTTGAGAATTTCTTGATGGGTGATTTCTAGGTTCTTTCTTTGATCATGGCTTTCAGGTAGTCCAATAATTTTTAAATTATCTCTCCTGGATCTATTTCCAGGTCAGTGGTTTTTCCCATGAGATATTTCACATTGCCTTCTATTCTTTCATTTGTTTGGATCTGCTTAACAGCATCTTGATTTCTCATAAAGTCATTAGCTTCCATTTGCTCCAGTCTAGCTCTGAAGGAATGAATCTCCTCAGTGAGCTTTTGAGATTCTTTTTCCATCTGGGAAATTTGGCTTTTTAAGGCATTGTTCTCCTCATTGCCCTTTTGGACCTCCTTTGCCATTTGAGTGAGTCTACTTTTAAGGTGTTAATTTCCTCAGTCAGGCTGTTGACTCTTATTTCATACTTTTCCTGCATCCTTCTCATTTCTCTTCCCAATTTTTCCTCCACTTCTCTTATTTGATTTTAAAAGTCCTTCTTAAGGTCCTCTATGGCCTGCAACCCGCTCATGTTTTCCCCTGGGGCTTTCGGAGCAGGACTTCTGACCTCACAGTCCTTTTCCCGTTCTATGCCCCCCAAATAGGGGTCTAGGGTTGCATTTTTCTGTTTCCTTTGCCTTGGCATGATGCCACTTAATTACTTGACTTTTGGGCTTGTTGCCACACTATGGCTTTTTGCTGCCAGATAGGGGAATTTTCGTCCCAAACATGTTGGGGGGGTGGCAACTTCCGTTTCTGGCAAGCTGGAAACCCACCCACGACCTCCACCCCAGATCACAATCCAGATCCAGGGAGGTTCAAGCAAGAGCTATTACCCCCCCAAGACTGATTGCTGGATCTCCCTACAGTTCGAAGGCCAGGAGCTGGAGCTTCCTCTGAAAACTACAAAATGATGTGTCTCCTCAGTGGCTTCTAGCCCCCAGGGGAGGAAGCCAACGCATTCCCCAAATACTAGTCCCAAAGTCCATAGGGCACTAACCTCTCACTTTGTCCTAGGCATGTCTATGTTGATAATTCTGGAATCGCCATAATTGCTGGTGTTCTGGGGTCCCTCCAGCTGGCTGCTGGCCCTGTCTCCCTGGAGCTAAAACCATGACTCAGGCAGACCTGACCTGTGCTCGGCTCCCCATGCTCTGTGCGCTGCATGCTGCTGGCTCCTGGACTGCTGCGCTGGTCCTTCCTGCAGGGCTGCTGGGCTGTCCTCAGTGGGAAGTTAGCTTCTCTGTGTCGTTCTGTGGGTGCTGGGGCTCCAGATGTTGTTCAGAGTCCCCTTTTACATACTTTGGAGGAAATCTGTGGGCAGAGTGGCTTGGACGTGCTGTTTCTACTCCTCCATCTTTGGGCAAATCACTTAATCCCAATTGTCCAAAAGCAAAAAAAAAAAAAAAAAAGATATTATGAAACAGATCCAATAGAAGGCAATGTTAAATTTCTCACTGGAAAATCCACTGACCTGGAAAATAGATACAGGAGAGATAATTTAAAAATTATTGGACTACTTGAAAGCCCTGTTCAGAAAAGAGAGCCTACATCAGTTTTCAAGAAATTATCAAGGAAAATTGCCCTGATATTCTAGAACCAGAGGGTAAAATAGAAACTGAAAGAATTCACCAATCCCCTCTTGAAAAAGATCCCAAGGAAAAAAAAAACTCCTAGGAATATTATAGCCAAAATCCAGAGTTCCCTGGTCAAGGAGAAAATATTACAAGTAGTCAGGAAGAAACAATTTGGGTATTGTGGAAACACAATCAGGATAAGACAAGATCTAGAAGCTTCTACATTAAGGGATTAAAGGGCTTAGAATATAATTTTCTATACATCAAATGAGCTAGGATTAAAACCAAGAACCACCTACCCAGCAAAATATGGACATTCAGTGAAATAGAGGACTTTGAATCATTCTTGATGAAAAGACCAGAGTTGAATAGAAAATTTGACTTTCAAATACAAGCAACAAGAGAGACATGAAAAGGTAAACAGGAAAGAGAAATCATAAGGACATATTAAAGTTGAACTGTTTACCTTCCTACATGGAAAGGCAATATTTGTAACTCATGAGACTCTTCTCAGTTTTGGATAGTTGGGTGTGTGTGTGTGTTTATGTATACATAGACATAAGGCACTGGGTGAGTTGGATCTGAAGGGATGATATATAAAAAGTAAAATTAAGAGGTAAGAGAGGAATATATTGGGAGAAGGAGAAAGGGAGGGATAGACTAGGGTAAGTTATCTCACATAAAAGAGGCAAGAGAAAATTGTTACAATGGAGGGGAAGAGCAGGGAGGTGAAAGGGAATGAGTCAATCTTACTCTCATTGAATTTGGCTTAAGGAGGGAATATCAATTGGGTATCTTACCCAAAGGAAAATAGGGGGGAATGGGATAAAAGGGGGGGTGATAGAAGGGAAGGAAGATTGGGGGAGAGGATAGTCAGAAGCAAACATATTTGAAAAGGGAAAAAGTCAAAGGAGGAAAAAAATTAAATGGGGGGACGGTATAGGATGGTGGGAAATATAGTTAGTCTTTTACAGTATGACTACTATGGAAATGTTTTGCATAACTACACATATATAACCTATATTGAATTGTTTGTCTACCCAGTGGGGGTGGGTGAGGAGGGGAGAAGGGAGAGAATCTGGAACTCAAAAATTTTAAAAACAAATGTTAAAAAGTTATTTTTGCATGCAACTGGGAAATGAGATATACAGGCAATGGGGTATAGAAATCCATCTTGCCCGACAAGAAAGTAAGGGGGAAGGAGGTAAGGGGGGGATAGGAGAGGATATAAGAGAGGGCAGACTAGGAGAAGGAGTATTCAGTATGCTTGCCATCTTGGGGTGAGAGGTAGGGAAGAGATAGGGAGAAAATTTGTAACTCAAAATCTTGTAGAAATGAATGTTGAAAACTAAAAATAAATAAATAAATTCTGGAAGAGAAAAAAAGAAGTAAAGAGGTAGGGGTGTGTTTGTAGGTAACAGGAAAGAAGCTAGTAGATAAAAGGAAGTTCAATTACATATGCATAGAGGAGAGAGAGAGAGAGAGAGAGAGAGAGAGAGAGAGAGAGAGAGAGAGAGAGAGAGAGAGAAGGAGAGAGGCAATTTCCTGGAGAGGACAGAAGAGAATGAGATTAAGGAAGCATTTAAAGAGATTTGCCATGGCAAGAAGGGTCCTTTCTTCAGCTGAGAATAGAGCAAAGGAGATGGTAGGAAATGTTGGATAAAGATAAAGGATAAAGCAGAGAGGAGAAGAGGGAGCTATTGAGGTGACTAGGTTATATAATAAAGTAATGTAATTGGAGTTGGAAAGACCTGAATTCAAACTTTTTTTTAGACCCTTATTAGCTGTGTGACTCTGAACAAGTCACATAACCTCTTTCAGCCTCAATTTTCTTGTCTGTAAAATGGGGATAATAATAACAAGTACCTTACAGGTTTGTTATAAGGATCAGAGAACCAATGTAAAGCATTCTGCAAACCTCTAAGGGCTATGTAAAAGTTAGCTATTATTATTAGTAAACTTGGTGATAATTGCAGAAACTCCTATCTCTATATTGGAAGCATTAGGGGCCTCTTGGACAGGCTATGTGAGACCCCTGGGAAAGGCAGAAGAAGCTAATGGAAGAGAAATAGGCAGTATAAGAATTTGTCTAAAAGAAAAATGCCTGTGGCATTAAAATGAATCCAAAGGAAATGGGATGTTGATAAGGGCATCTGACTTCCATCCCAAGCCTGCATCATTCCCTTCCACTTCATTCTCTTTTACTTCATCCCACCTCGGCCCCTGGGTACCCAACTAAGTTCAACAGCTGGTGATGTGGAAACTGAATGCCTCTACTGCAATCCCAAATCCCTTCCCAAAGATGGACTAGCCTTTTCTTAGAATAAAGCCTCTCATCAATGACTTATGGCAGTAAGGGCACATCATAGAATTGTAAGTTTAAAGATGGAAGGTACTTCAGAAATCATGTAGTGCAACCCTCTTGTTTTACAGATGGAGAGACTGAGGCAGAGAGGGGAGAAGAGACTTGCCTAAGGCCATGTAGGCAGTAAGAGGTGGGATTTAATACCAGTATCCATGAATTCCAAATCCATTTCTCCTTCTACTTTGTCATACTGACTCTCCCAAAGAGCTAGAGATGTGCTTAGGTCAGGGAAAAACAAAACAAAAGAAAAATCATTTAGCTTCTTTGGGGGAGATTCAAGATGCTTATTATGGTTTGGTTGGAAGGCCCCTCCCTCTGGCCCTAGGGTCTCAAGGTGCCAGTACCAGGGCACCCACTACTCTACTGCATCCTTATTACTGTTCCAAGTCAAGCTGACAACATTCATTAAGTACGTACCATGTGCCAGTCACTGAACTAAGGCATTGGAGATACAAATGCAACAGAAAAGAAAGACAGTTCCTGCCCTCAAAGAGCTTACACTTTAGCAAGGGAAGAAAACCCATAAAAAGGAAGGAGTCAGGAGTGGGGAGTGAAGGAGAGCTGGGGTTGGCACTTTCTCAAAATGAAGATTTTAGGAGGAACTCTACAATGGGAGGAAGGGTCTGTGTCAGTGGAGGGATCTTCTGGGGTGGAAAGGACACAGGGGCTGGATGATTATCCAGGATGAGGAGGTTGAGTCATGGTGGTGGAATGTGGGAAGTCATGAGCAGAGAGAGAGAGAGAGGAGATTGCTTTCTCCTTAGATTTCATCATTTATAGGTAGTGTCCTACCCCCCTCCTATTTCCTATTGCCACTGGCTGATGTTATTCCTCCATCAGTTACTATAAAGGGGCAAGACTCTCTAAGTGTCTATTGTGCCTCCTGACCCATTGACTCACAGAGGCACACACTGATGGAACTGAAAGGCATTTCAGTGTTCACCCAGTCTCTCATTTTATTGAAAAGAAAGTTGAGACCCAGAGTTGGGGAGTTATTTGCTCAAGGTCATACAAGGGCAGAGCTGAGAATAGAACTTTGGTCTCCTAATTTCTAAACCAAGACGTCAGGCTGCCTTCCAATCCTCCTCCATTGTTAATAATCTATTTGTGCACAGACCATCATTATCATGCAGGATATGAGATGCTTAGGGATACATTGTTTTCCTGGATTTTCCTCCAGAATTAATTAAAGAGATGTCCCTTTATTGACAACATCCACTTACTTGTTGGAGGACAGAGATGGAGGACATGTATGTCAGTAAGGACGGAGGGTCTGTACAATGGTAGCTAAAAGAGTCTGAGATGACTGGGGGGAAAAAGAGCAGAGCATGGCAGCTTCTCACAAACAGAAGCTTGAGTTTGCAATGAGTCTGTTTCTAATGAGGCCAGGAGCCCAGGGACTCTGGAAGAGGAGGGATTGTGATTAGGGTCTGAATCTGAAAACGTTCTTTGGAAATTACTTAGAGCTCCCGTGCCCTGGGAACTCAGAGAGGCTACGAAGCAGGCAGGGAGTGGTTGTTCAATCATACTGGGAGTGGGGATTGCAGTATGTTTTTCTCTCTCTCTCTTAAAGTGAATGGCAGTGAACAAAGTACTCTAGCTTTAGAAAATCGTGATTAATTGCTAGGCTGGGGTTGCTGGATAACAGACAAATTAGATTTGTGTTTGTAAATTGAATCAGAGGGCTGCAGAGGAAGCTGGCAGAAGTCTCCCTGTTAATTGTGGGCACAAGTCTTGAGGCCAGAGTCTGAGCTCAACGTGGTTTGGCCTGTTGAGCACCGGACTAGAAGTCAGGGCACCTGGCTCAGCCCCCAACTTGCCCTCTCTGGGCCTTAAATTTCTCCTCTATTAAATAAGGAACACTTTGATGATCTTTGTTTTAATTCATACCTCTAGGATAAGTCTTATGGTTAGAGTTGGGTAGGGCAAGGCCAGGGCAGGTCCAGAGTACTCTTGAGAAATGGAATAGGCAAGATAAATTTCACAGAAGCCCAAACAGTGATGACTCAAACTTAAGTACCATTGTTAAAGACCAAAGGTGTTCAAGATACAGTGCTAAGTGGGGAGAAAAAGACAAAAAGGTATTTACCCTCAAGGAGCTTACGATCTACTTAGGGAGTGGGAGAGGGGATTTATAGAATGTATACTTGTAAGCGAACACCAAATATATCAAAGTAATATGAAGTAATGGTCCTCATAGATTTAGTATATTTATAGAGACTTTCATTGGCTTTCCTTTTTTTTTTTTTTTTTTTTTTTTTTGCTTTTTGGAGGGCAGTTGGGGTTAAGTGACTTGCCCAAGGTCACATGGCTAGTTTTTGTGTTAAGTGTCTGAGGCCGGATTTGAACTCAGGTCCCCCTGTCTCCAGGGCCAGCACTCTATTCACTGCACCACCTAGCTGTCCCAACTTTTCATTTTCTAAAGGATAAACTCTAAAGTACTTAATCTGCCATTCAAAGACTTCCACAATCTGGCCCAAAACATTCTCCAACTTTGTTATTATTGAGTTGTTTCAGTCATATCCAACTTTTCATGGCACCATTTGGGGTTTTCTTGGCAAAGATACTGTAACAGGTAGCCATTTCCTTCTCATTTTATAGTGAGGAAGAGGCAAAATGGGTTAAGTGATTTGCCCAGGGTCACACAGCTAGTAAGTGTCTCAGACCAGATTTGAACTCAAGAAGATATCTTCCTAACTCCAGACCTGGCACTCTGTCCACTGCACCACCTCTAACTTTATCTCCCATTAATGTCCCTACCTGAGAGAGAGTATGGCATAGCAAATAGAATGCTGGCTTGTTGTCAGAAAGGCCCATATTCAAGTCCTGTTGCTGACACATATTGGCTACATGGCCCTTGGCACATATGGGACATGGATGCTTAATCTCATTGCCCTCAGATGACCCTTTAAGATAAAGTATGATGAATCTGCTTCTGTGCAGGAAATTTCCACACAGAAAGATCTATACCCAGATGGAATCACAGGTCTCCTCAAAAATAGAAAAATACAAATGAACCCCCCTACAGAAACCTTCTACTAATCTGTCTGGCTTTCTTTTCCTTTTTCAAACCCAGCTTGTACATTCTGTACCTTTGCTCACACCATTGCTCCTGTCTGAAATGCCTCCATGTCTGCTTATCTGACTCCTACCCTTCCTTAGTGGTCCAGGCCAGCATATAACAGGATGCAGAGTGGACAGCATGATGGAAAGAGCACTGGAGTCAAAGGTGCTGTGTTCAAATTCTAGCTCTGTGGTCCTCCACCTTTGTGGATAGGGATAGGGACTGGACCTGTAATTTTAACAAGATAAGGAGTTCCCAGGGAAGGAAATTCCTTCTACCACTGCATGTCAGCTCCTCTGCAACTTATAGTTTTGGAGAGCTGACTGAAGAACTAAGGTTAAGTGGCTTGCCCAGAGTCATACAACTATCTTGTGCGAGAGACAGGACTTAAACTCAGGTCTTCCTGGATTTAGGGTGGACTCTTTTTACTGTGTGGCCTTAAGCAAGCAGTCATTTGAACACTCTAGAGCTTGGTTTCCTCAATCTTAAAATGAGACAATTGGACTAAATGCTCTGGTCCCTTCCAGTCCTCTAATCCTAAGGCTTCCATCCTTCCTGGAATGTCACTTTAGTGCTGTATCTTCCAGCCAGTCTTCCCTTTGCCCCTGGACTGGGGGTACTGTGTCTATCTCTTCCCTTTGGATATATCCTCAAGGCCAGCAGAGGGCCTAGAGGTGGTAGGGCTCTCATATGTGTTGTTATTGATGACAAAGGTAGGAAGATGCTGAAGACAGGGAAAGGGCAGGAGCAAGAAGCAGGAGGGATAATGAGAGCACAGCAAACTTCACCCCACAGAGAGATGACGAGACTTGTTCCTTTTGGCAGAGCAAGAACCGGCAGAGGTGGGGCCAGGGAAAGTTTCAGGGAGAGAGATTTTGGATTAAAACAAGAAATAATTTCCCAATGATTAGAACTGCAACCAAATGTAATAACTTGCTTCAATAAGTAAGGAACACTCTCAGTGTTGGAGGGAAAGTTGCCTGGATGGACTGCTAGCCACTCAGAGCTATGATGCTAAGGCTGTATGTAGCCCAGGGTAGAAGATGACAAGAGTCCCAGTGTGGGAATAGGAATTTAAATAAAGGCTGCCTGAGATGAGCAGAAGCAGTGAGTACAGTTCAGAGGAACCAGTGGTGCTTTCTTGTTCATGAGAGCATCTAGCAATGGGATTCTGGCGCTCAGCTGGCCTGGGAGGCAGGCATGAACTAATTAAGAATAGGCACCTGCCTTAGAAAACAGGGAAAGTGGGGCAGCTAGGTGGCATAGTGAATAGAGCACCGGCCCTGAAGTTAGGAGGACCTGAGTTCAAATCTGACCTCAGGCACTTACTAGTTGTGTGACCCTGAACAAGTCACTTAACCTCGAGCGCCTCCAAGGTGGGGAGGGGAGAAGAGGAGAAACGAGGGAAAGTAAGGGCCTTGATGGTATTAAGTGGCTTACTCCTAATGCTTAGGAAAAGAATCTTTATCCTATCTTTGCTTCTTTCCCACCCCCCTCCCTGATGCTACCCCAGCAATTTACAACAGAAAGAATGCTTTCTTTGGAGAGGACCCAAGTTCAAGTCCCAGTTCTGATATTTACTACCTGTGTGACCTTGGGGAAGTCATTTTACTTTTTTGGGCCTCAGTTTCCTCATCTGAAAAATGTGGGGGTGGGACTAGATGGCCCACCATCTAGTTTCTTTCAGCTTTAAACCCATGGAACCTATTCTCAGCAATACTTGTGTCTACTTGCAGGGCATGGCAATACTTTTGCACATGCTTGGCCTGGCCATGGGGGAGACAGATCTGGTAATTAGACGACCAGATTTTGGGGAAGAGGGAGGTGGGGAAAAATGAGAAATCCCATATGTTAATTAGGTGAGCAGGTTACAGTAACTACATTTTCAGACAGAGGACTTCGGTTCAAGTCCTAACTCTCTTATTTACTATCTACACAGTGTCAGTCATTTATGGACCCCCTGAAATCTATTCCTAGACCTTTTGGAGGTTCTCCGACCGGAGGTTAAGAATCCCTTCTCTAGATGATCTCAGAGGGCCCTCCCAGCTCTAACATTCTGTGATCCTGAAACTATCGATTTAGCTTTAGGATGGAGTAAATAGGTGCCTTTCAAATTGCAAAACGTGACAGCTTTGGAAACAATATCCTGTTGTTTTTGAGAAGAGGGGCAGAAGAATCAGTCCCGACAAAAAGAAACCATTTCTCTTCACATCAGGCAGAGGGTGGATGTTAGATGGCAATTTCAAGGATAGCGCTATATAAATGGGAGTGATCGGCATTAACTACAATTTTCTTTCTTTCGTTTTATTTTCTTTTTTTTGGAGGCAATCAGGGTTAAGTGACTTGCACAGGGTCACATTGTTAGCTATAATTAGCTCTCATTATTAGAGCTAGCATTTATATAGTGCTTTAAAGTTTGCAAAAATACTTTAAACATGCTATCTTATTTGGTCCTCACGACAACTCTGAATATAGATACTATTACTGTCTTTATTTTAAACCCAGAAAACTGAGACAGACTGAGGTTAAGTGACTAGTCGAGGAGTCTCTGAGGCAGGAAATGAAGGCAGTACTTCTTGACCCCCCAGTTCAGCAGTCTCTCCATTGTGGTATGGATGTGGTTATTGGAGGAATGGGGATGAAGTCCTCAGAGAAAGGCCCAAGGAGAGACCCAGTTTGTACAGACACTGTGTCTTAGCCTTATTCTATCTATTGAACCCAGCTAAGCTCTTGTAAGTGGGTCAGGCACCCTAAAGATCCTGGCTTTCTTTGTGAGAATTGGGACATGTCAGGAAGTACAGTAAGGGGAGAGGACAATACCAGCACAGGTGGAGTTTTTTTTTTTTTCAAGTCCCTATGATGCCTGGTTTTGCAGTTCTAATTCTCAAATAGGCAAATATTTCTTACTGTTCTCAGATGGGGGAAGTGTCCCTCCTTATCTGAAAATGAATATATCCTAATTAAATCAATACCAAATAAGCTGAATACAGTCATAAAAAGACCTCAAAATTCACACAAACAAATAAAAAAACCCAAAAATTTGGTGGCAGGTCTAAGAGGCATATTGACTTCTCTTTCTGTTCCTTTCTGCATACATTTTCATGAGACTTGGTTTTTATGAGGGGACTCTGAGACCATTTCTCCATACATAATCCTATGCAGTGAGCATAAACCCTGCTTACTCACCTTCCTCTCTCCCCAGGTTACTGCCTCTGACTTTGTGATCCCTTCCACCTCTGAGGTTCTATTTTGGGTAAGCATCTATGAAGATGAATAGCCATGGGCCCCCACCCAGTGGCTCTCTGATAGACCAAGCCAGATGACTAACGAATTCAGAACAAAATGGCATATGATAAAATGGAATTGCAAGATAATAACCAGGAAGTGAATCAGGCATTAAATGTCCTTGGCGGCCATCCTCAGATGGTGGCCATCTTATACCTCTCCAAGGAAGACTGGGAGACAAAGCTTCATCCAATTCTTCCTGCATCCTGCAACGGAGTCAGGGAGGGCCAAATAAGTCCAAACTCGAGGCTAAGGTATTGCTGGTTGGATATCTGGATCTATGTTGTCTAATAAGTTCTCCTTCACTCTTGGCCTGTAGCATACAGAATGTTCTTCTTACAGTAAATAAACTGTATGGTTTATTTGGTTATAACTCAAAACCACCATCAGGGCAAATGCAATGCAAGAATTCAAGAATACTCTGCTAGGTACACATATTCCATCATTATCTTTACTCTATATAGTCCCCTTACCTCTCATCTCCACTATTGCTGCTCTTGTCCCCTGGTCACCCCACTTCCTGGCTGCCTACCATTTCTGCTACCTCCTACCATCCCTGTTCCACTTGCCAGCCTGTTTCACTAGTTCTACCCAGATATTTTAAACACAGTGCAAGCACACTTACCCTTTACAGTACTGTAAATCTTTCCCACAGCCTCCTGGGAGATGTAATTAAAAGATTTCCCCCAATGAGGAAGATTCCGCTTTGATCTCAAACATTGTGAGAATATAGGATCCACCCACACACTCCTTTAGCGTTATGTAACAAGCTTTTCCTTGGTTTCCATGATATTAGTACCTACACTGGCTTAAGTTGTTACTTTTCAGCTTGTGGTCTGGATGTCAACTGGGCCAAGGAGAGGTGATTATATTCTTTTAATATTTCCCATTCCTTCATTTGTAATGTACTTTGTATTGAACAAAGTACTCTTTTCTTTAAATATCCAACATTTATTTTCTTTTCCTCTCATTTTCTCTTCCTATTAAAAAAGAGAAAAATAAGCCTTTGTAACAAATATGCATCTTGGTCAAGCCAAAGAAATTGTCAAATCATCTATGTCCAAAAAATATATGTCTCAATCTGCATCTTGAGCACATTATCTCTCTGTTAGGAAGTGGGTAGCATGGTTCATCCTTAGTCTTTTGAAATTGTGATTGGTTGTTGCAGTTCCACAGCTCTTAAGTCTTTCAAAGTTACTTGTCTACCAAGGATTTTTAGAAATATTTTCTCTCCCAATGTAAGCACAGTAAGAACCATTATTATACCTCTTATTATTATAGTTTATATATATTATATTGTCTGTATACATTATATATATGTATATATTATATGCAAGCACAATAAGGAGTATTATTATACCTCTGAGCTAGAATGCTTAGCTCACACAATGAGTTTGGTAAAGGCAGAACTAACACTTAGGTCTTATGATCTGAACTGGGGTTCACTGTCCTTTCCATTGTTGCATAGGAAGGACCAAAGTCTGACCCTAGGCAGGAGGTAGAGGGGACCAGCAATGGAAAGAAGGAAAGGGTCACTACAACTTCTGTGAGGTTTTCTGAGATTTGTTTAAAGCTAAGGCTGCTAGAATCAGTGTGACATATCAAAAGTGTGCTAGGTATTGGGGGACCCAAAGAAGAGAGGAACATGGCTCTATGGCATCAGTCTGACTCAAAACCAAATCCTTTAGGAGAATGGGAAGCTGGTTGTCAAACTATTTTCACATGACGACTTTTCCCATAGGAAACTGGCTACCAGAGTCAGGATTCAACAGGAAGCTTATTCTCAGATGCTCAAACAAACCCTGGTGACCTGTTGGAGATTTGAGTATCCTTAAAGAGAAACCTGACAATAAATGGTTAACCTGCGAGGTGATAGTAAAAGTCAAATGGAGCCACATTTTTTTCTCCAACAGATTTTTCCTCCTTATTGCTCAGACCCATTAAGCTGAGATTGCTTAGAGGGTAAGAGAGGCTTTATGTGCTTTAAAAAAGATTTGGGGACATGTGAGACTTGGCAGAACAGATTTGTGATTCCACCCTGGGCTAAATGAACATCCCTCTTCCTTTTTCTCTCATCGCTATTTTTTCCCCTCCACCTGGACTCTTTGTCCTTCCTTCTCATCATTTCCTCCTCCTTCCTTCCTTCTTGCTCTTTGTAGCAGTTTCAAGAAATTAAAGGCCTGAAGTCTGATAGAGGCCTTTATTAATAATGGAAAGCTATCCTCTCTCACCTCAAGTCTTAGAGACAGCAAGACCCAGGTTCCAATTCCTGCTCTCCTATTTCCAAGTGTGTGTGACTTTCAGCAGGTTTCTTCACAAGCCTTACCTTCAAACTTTTTTAGATGAAGGCGTTTGGAGCAGCCAGGTGGTATAGTGGATAGAGCACCAGCCCTGAAGTCAGGAGGACCAAAGTTCAGATCTGGCCTCAGACACTTATTAGCTGTGTCATTCTGGAAAAGTCACTTAACCCCTATTGCCTCCATGAAGGAGTTGGACTAAACTCTATGATTATCAACACGATTGTTTCCATAGGCTGCTGGGTCCCCATAAATGTGATCATTTAGTAATTAGTGCCCTCACCCCAACCTTGGGGAACAGATCCTTCCCTACATATCTACCACTTTGAACAGCTGGAAGGTGGGAAAGGAGAGACAAAGAAGGAAGAGAAGAGGAAGAAAGAGGGCAGGCTAGGAAGGGCAGCAGAGATTTTGGACTGGGAGTCAGGAGACATGAAATCTGGTCTTGACACTAACAGCTCCCTCTGCATTTGTCTAGTCAAGGCATTTAAGCATTCTAACTCTTAGTTTCCTCATCTGCAAATGGATGATAAGAGTGTTGAAATGACCCAACACAGAGTACTGCATAGAATAATAGAACCAGATGATCCAGATCCAAATCCCTCCTCACACCTGGGAGATGTGCAACCCTAAGAAAGTGACCTAAGTTCTCAGTTTGAGTTTCCCTCATTTGTAAAAGGAGGATAATGATAAGAACACCTACTTAGCAGGAGGCTTGTGAGAACAAGTGAGGTAATGTATGTAAACCTTAAATCACTACATAAATGTTAGCTCTCATTAAGTCTTACCTAACTCTCAGTATTGCTGTGAGGGTTAAATGAGATAATTGGTATACAAGAGCTTAAGTGTTATACACACCTAAGAGGTTATTATTATCACTTTGAGTAGGACAGAGGGAATTGAGCTGTTCTCCATCACTGAATCCAGCTTAACTTGGTCCAGATGTCTGCTTCTCACTGGACCATAGATAGAAAGTGACAGACCATTGGGACAAAAGATATTTGCAGAAATGGGGAGTAGCAGTTTGGAATCTTAGCTATGCTTTCTAACTCTGACACTACCTTCTTCTTCTTCTTCTTCTTCTTCTTCTTCTTCTTCTTCTTCTTCTTCTTCTTCTTCTCCTTCTCCTTCTCCTTCTCCTTCTCCTCCTTCTCCTTCTCCTTCTTCTTCTCCTTCTTCTTCTTCTTCTTCTTCTTCTTCTTCTTCTTCTTCTTCTTCTTCTTCTTCTTCTTCTTCTTCTTCTTCTTCTTCTCCTTCTTCTCCTTCTCCTCCCTCCTCCTCCTCCTCCTCCTCCTCCCTCCTCCTCCTTCTTCTTCTTCTTCTTCTTCTTCTTCTTCTTCTTCTTCTTCTTCTTCTTCTTCTTCTTCTTCTTCTTCTTCTTCTTCTTCTTCTTCTTCTTCTTCTTCTTCTTCTTCGCCCTGTTATCTTTGGAAAGGTTTCTTACTTCTGTGATTCCCTCAGTTTCTCTATCTGCACAAGGGGGCTGCCATTTTGCTGTGTAATGGCAAGAACACTGGATTTTGAGTTAGAAGTATTGGATTAAAATACTTTGATATTTATTACTTTGTGACCTTGGGCAAGTAATATAAACTTTCTGAACCTCAATGGCTTAGTCTGTAAAATGAGGGGATTGGACTAGGTGATCTCTCAAGCCCCTTACAGCCTTAAATGTTAGAGTCCCACGATTCCCCTTTGCTTCACTAAATAAAACAGAACTGGTATGGGGTCAAATGCTAGAATGTGCAATTCGTTCTATGCAGGATTTTCTTTTTTTCCCTTTTTTTTGGGTTAACAAGCTTATTTTAATCAAACAAACATATATTACCTAGTTCAGGGGAAAAAGGTCAGCACCCCGAACTTCAGAGTATACAGACAGTAGTTTCAAAACAGAGAAACAAACAGATCAAGCAGACAGGCTTCCAAACTGTCCAACCATTACATCAATACCAAATCACAGTTACCAGAGAGGGAAGCATCAACATCTGGGTTTTCAAAGCCGGGGGGCTCTCAACAACGGCTTCCCAGAGTCTCATCTGGTCAAATCACACAACACTTCCCAAAGTGAGCCCCCCTATGCAGGATTTTCAGGGGAGTTCAGAGGGAAAGGCAAGGAAGAGATCATTGCTGCTGAGGGTAGTCTGGGAAGACTTCATGAATTGAATCCAAACAGACAGTTTTCAAGTAGGAGATTATATTTGAATAGGTGGGGGTGAAATAGGGAGGACATTCTGGGCAAGGAGAATGGATGGAATGAAAAAGAAGGTCCTGAGGTGAGGTAGTGAGGAGACTAGCTTGACTTGAGCAATGAATGCAGGTCTCAAAGTATTAGGAAATAATTCAGGATAGGTAGAGGGCAGCCAGATTATGGAAAACCTTGAATTCCAGGTGAGGGATCATAGGAGAGTTTAAAGGGAACTTAGATCATAAGGTAATAGATATAGATCAGAAAGGAATTTCAGAAACCATATTGTCCACACTCTTCATTTTATAGATGAGGGAACTAAATCCAAAAGAGGTTAAGCATTATAATAGTAGTGAATAATTTTGGCACTCTAGAAAGAAAATGGATTATAGAAGACCTTGAATTCTAGGGGGAGGACTCTTGTTCAGTAGTTTTAGTCATGTCTGACTCTTTGTGACCCCATTTGGGGTTTTCTTCACAAAGATACTTGTGTGGTTTAATATTTCCTTCTCCAGATCATTTTGCAGATAAGGAAACTAAAGCAAACAGGATTAAGTGACTTGCCTAGGGTCTCATAGCTAGTAAGAATCTGAGGTCAGATTTGAGCTCACAGAGATGAGTCTTCCTCACTCCAGGTCCATCACTCTGTGCACTGCATGCATCACCTAGCTTCCTGGCGGGGAGGACTCTAGGATGGCTTAGGAGGATCTCACTTCAAATCACTATTGATCAGAGAAATGCAAATTAAAACAACTCCGAGGTACCATCTCACATTTATCAGAGTGGCTAATATGACAAAAAAGAAAAAATCTTAGATATTGAAAGGGATGTGGGAAAACTGGGACATTAATGCATTGTTGATGTAGTTGTGAGCTGATCCAACCATTCTGGAGAGTAATTTGGAACTAGACCCAAAGGGCTATAAAACTGACCCTTTAATATAGCAATACCACTGTGAGATCTATATATGAAAGATTCAAAAAAGGGAAAAGGACCTGTTTGAACAAAAATATTTATAGCAACTCTTTTTTGTGGTGGCCAATAATTGGAAGTCAAAAGAATGACCATCAACTGGGGGAATAGCTAAACAAGATGTGGTATATGATTATAATCTATTATTATATATAGTATACATAATATTATATAATATACAAATATAATATTATCACATGTAATATAATATCAATGTATTATATTTTATATAATAATTATATATTATAAATAATATATAATAAAATATATAATAATTATATGATCTATTATTGTGCCTTAAGAAATGACAAGCAGGATGATTTCAGAAAAACCTGGAAAGACTCACATAAACTGATACATAGTAAAGTGAAAAGAATCAGGAGAATATTGCACTCAGTAACAGCAATATTGTCCAATGAAGAACGGTGAATGACTTTAGCTATTCTCAGCAATACAATAATTCAAAATAATTCCAAAGGACTCCAGATAGTATTAAGATATTAAGCATACTATCTGCCTCCAGAGAAAGAACTGATATTGATTGAATACAGACTGAAATATGCTATTTTTCTTTTCTTTCATTCATTTTTTTCTTTTACTTGAGTTTTCTTTTACGAAATGACTAATATGCAAAGGTTTTACATCTCAGGGAGAGGAGAGGGGAGGGAGGGATGGAATATGAAACTCAACGTTTTAAATAAAAATGTTAAAAAAAAGTTTTTTTAATCAATAAAAGTTGCTAAGGATGACAATGGACTAGGGACCAAAAACAAAAAAACAGAAGATCTTAGTTCATAGTACTTAATGCAACCATTTCATTTTACACTTGAAGGAACAGATCTAAGGGCATTAAATGACTTGCCCAAAGGCCATGCAGGTAATATCCATCAGAGATGGGATTTAAAACTAGGTCCTCTGATTCCAGGGTCACTGTTGCTTTTTTCTGTACCATGTGATCATGAATCCAACGCCCTCATTTTTCAAATGAAGAAATTGGGGTCCAGAAAGATATGACTTGTCCAAAGTCACTTAGTCAATAAGTACTGAACTCCGAAATTCAACCCACGTCTTCTAACTCTAAATTCAAAGTTCTTTCCACTATGCTGTGTTTGATTAAAGAAAAATAGGGAGCTGTGTAGATTTTTGGCCAAAAGGGATTCAGGAGAAGGGGCGGAAGAAGGTAGTCCTGGGACAATGGACCATCTTTCAACCTTTGACAACTTTTTTTAATGGGTTCTCTAGTGCCTTTTATCCTCCTGTGGAGATCTAAATACCTTCCAGATACACCTGTCCTTTAGAGCTGCATCTCTAGGGGTTAATTATGAAGCTGCCTAGGTCTGCCAAATCTAGTGAGCAGTGAGCAAAACATCATGGATACTGATAAGTGACTCCTGGGGCTGGAATTCTTCCTGAAGCATTTATATGTGGGCAGCCATTGAAGGCAAGCAGCTAGTTTCTCTGTGTGGTGCTTCCAAGGACCCACTCTTCCCCTGCCTTTGGTACTAGATGTCTGCCCTCATATTCTTATAAGCTAATCCAGGGCTGAGAAACCTGTGGCCTTGAGGCCACACAGCCTTCTAGGTCTTAAGCTGTGATCGTCTGAATCTGTCCAAGTAATCCTTTTATTAAGGGGATTTGTTCTGTGAAGTTTGTATTCAGTCAAAGGGCCACACTTGAGGACGTAGAGGGCCACATGTGGCCTTGAGGCCTCAGGTTCCCCACCCCTGGTAATCTTTCTCCCATGTGGAACTGAACTAAGCAGTGTGAACCTAGCATCTGCAGTCATGACATCGGATAAGAACTTGACTTATGATTTTCTTGATATAAGGAACTCCAACTTTTATGCAACTTATAGTTTTAGGGGGACAGTTAGATGGTGTAGTAGATAGAGTACTGGACCTGGAGTCAGGAAGACTCATCTTTGTGAGTTCAAATCCAGCCTCAGACACTTACTAGCTGTGTGACCCTGGGAAAGTCACTCAACCTGTTTCCTCAGTTCCTCATTTGTAAAATGAACTGGAGAAGGAAATAGCAAATCACTCTATTATCTTTGCCAAGAAAACCCCAAATGGGGTTGAGAAGAGTCAGACAAAACTGGAAATGACAAAAAATGACAACAACAACAATGGTCTTAGAGAGTTGCCTAGAGCACAGAGAGGTTAATTGACTTCCCCAGAGCAATACAAGCAGTAAGTTTCAGAAGAGAGAATTGAACCTAGCTCTTTCAGGCTGCAAGGCTGGCTCTCTAAGTACTCTAACACACTGGCTGCCTCTCTTTGTGGTCATAAAGTCACTAAAAAAAAACAAAAAACTCCCTTGTTATACTGGGAGAGGGGAATTTCCATCAAGTAGTTATCACCACAGTCACCCCAGGAGATCTACCTCCTTTACACAAGACACTACTTTGCTTCATTGACCCACTTTTTCAGCCCAGTACAAACGTGCCCATGAGAATAGGGCATCAAGGCTGTTTTAAAATTCACAAGGAAAGGCAACGTTTTCTCCCAAAAGATTCCAACATTACCTTGTTAGTGTTGAATATTCAGGGCTTCAATTACAGGATAAAAGAGCTATTGTACATAAAGAGATCATCCATGGGATGGGTAAAGATGAGACACTTCTGCAGCTCATGGGCAACCTATCTAATTCAACCCTTCTTCTGTGCTGTGTGGTAGATTATATGGTATAGCAGAATGTTGAATTTGGAATCAAGATGCCACGTGTTCACTGCATGCCTCATGGGCAAGTCACTTAACCTTTCTTAGCCTCAGTTCCTTATATGTGTAATGGGAATAATAATCCCCTTGGTATCTATCTCAAGGGCGGTTGTGAAAGCTCCAATTAAATTGAAATACACAGGGTGTCCCAAAAGTCTTTGTGCAGCTTTACGCTTGGATATTGAGGTAGTGTCATGTAAAAACCATCACAATGAAGTTTGCCATTGTAGACTAATGATTTAAAGTGGTGGCTGAAGAAGATGGCCATCCATTCCCCTCGAATCTAGAAAGGTTTCATGGAGGAAGAGACCTCGATAGATTGAGCAAATGAGTAAATCCAAGACATGGGGAAGGAGGGAAGAGTGTGAAGACATTCACTCTGTGACATTGGGCAAGTCATGGGCTTTCAAGGATCGGAATAACCTAGAGATAGAACTTGAAGGGAGCTTAGAAGTCAGGAAGTACAGCCTTAATTTTACAAATGAGTAAACTGAGACCTAGAAAGATTATATGACTTGCCCAAGGTCACGCAGTGAGTAATATCTGAGACTAGATTCTAATCCATATTTTCCTTGTTCCAAGTTCACTAGTTCTCAAGTCATTCTAGCCTAGTCCTTTATTAACCACGTGCTCCAGCCTAGTCACTGTGCATCATCGCTTTGCCATACGTTTCTTCCTCTATAAAGTGAGGAGTTTGGATGTGATGATTTGTAAGTCTGCTTCCATCTTTTATATTTTATGTTCTAGACAGAATATAAATGGGAACGAGACAGTCAAGTGCTTTTTCAATGGAGCACCAAATGTTAGATTTTGGAGCAATTCTGAATTATGCAACCATTGAAAAGACAACACTATGGGGTGTCCCCAATAAATGGAATCATATGGGATACATAATAATAACTAATTTTTGTTTTTATGTCAGGGTTGATTGAAAGAGCACAAATATACAAGAAAAATGGTTCCTTTTATCTGGGCTATGCTGTAATTTGTCTGCAAAGTCAGTGATGAAGATATGTTCTCTCCCCTTTATTAGTTTATAATCTAAAACAGCCAGAAGTTGAGGGGCCATCATTAGAATATTTGGAGTTGGAGTGAGGATGGGGAAGATGGCAGATAATTAGATAAAACTTTAAGTTAATGGCTGAGAATATGGCCCATGATGTATCCCTTTCATGAGGAGATCTGGATTTCTCTATAATTATGGGGTCGTAAAAGTGCATTGGAAGGCCAGAGGGAAATATAACGATGGGCAGTTCCACATACATGAAGTAGTTGCTTCAAGATGAAGCTGTCCAAAGGGTAGGCACTTAATGGAAATGGGGGGCACTGAGCCATTCACAGTCCCTGGTCTGTTTCAACTTTAGGGCCACATTTGTGAAGGATCTGGCTAAGAGAAGGGGATAGGGTTCAATCTATAGTTGGAATTACAAGCTCATTTTTGACTGATGTTGGAATTAGCCCCATTCCTTCCTGCTTGGTTAATTCCTCAACAAATATCCCTCTATGGGGTTCAATTGAAGCTAACCCCAAAGTGGCCTCAAAGTCAATGAAAGATGCTGGCAGCATCTTCTTGGATCCTATGTCTTAGTAGGGCTTTGGGCTATGCAGGGCTCCAACCTGCATACGATCTGGCTCAATATCTGCTAAACTGAGCTTTGGAGAGCCCATGGGGACACCTGCTTCTTTTATACTTTATATAGTGTTAATGGAAATCTGCCAACCAGTCATCATTTTTTCAGTATATGAGGATAATCAACCCTTGGAGGGTCATGGGACAGGGGAGATTCTTTCAGTCTAACCACTAATTTATTCAACACACATCTAAGTGCCTAGGATGTGGAAAGAAGAATGCTAGGCGCTGGGGATGATACAGAGGTAAACAGGATATCATATCTGCTGATGGGTCACAGTCAATGACCTTGTGGGAAAGATTCATGCACAGCCAGAGTGGCAGGAACCCAATCACTGCCAGGCTCCTTTTCCAAAGAGTGAAATCCATCTGCCAGACAGTTCTCTCTCTACCTTCTGAAAACAGGCAGGGAGCTCAGCCCTCCTACATCCCCCACCAGCAACATTCTCTCTAATTTTTTATGTATGAACAGATGAGCACATTACATTGAGAAACAGGCTATGAATGCTGAATATGTGTGAAGAGAGTTGAGGTTAACACATCCCCCCTAAATCTTATCTGTTCCCAAGTAAGCATCCCTAATTTCTGACCCAAATACTCATTTGACAATGCTTCCAGACCTTTTAAGCATCCTTTCACCTCCTCTGGACATGCTTCTCTTTGTCGCAATCTGTAAAAATGTAGCAAACTGAACACAGTACTCTTAAGTCTGACCAAGATAGAATACAGCAAGCCTATTCCCTTTGCTGACTTAGGAATTTTTTACTAACACAACCTAAGATTTTTCTGCTACTGTGTCACTCTTTTGGCTTATATTAAGCTTGTGGTCAATTAACCCCCCCAGATCTTTTTCACATGAACTGCTGCCAACCCACGTCTCCCCCTTCCTGTACTTGTACTATTGATTTCTTTGAACCTAAGTGCAGGACTTTATATTTATCCCTATTAGATTTCATCTTGGGTTCTGTCCAACATTCCAGTCAGTTAAGATCCTTTTTTGAATATTGATTATGTCATCTTTGCTCGGAGCTCTCCCTTCCAGTCTCATGCCATCTATATATTTGATAAGTCTGCTATCTATGTCTTTATCCAAGTCATTGAGAAAAATGTTGACCAGGAAAGCACCGGGGATAGAATGTTGTGTCATGCCATGAGGGACATTTCTCCAAGGTGACACAAAGCCATAGAACAACACTCTCTGGATTTGGTTCTTCAACCACCTTTGAATCTGTAGTGTGTTGCTCAATTGTTTTAGTCATGTCTGACTCTTCATGGCCCCATTTATTGTTTTCTTGGCAAAGATACTCAGAGCAGTTTAAAATTTCCTTCTTCACTGCATTTTGCAGGTGAGCAAACTAAGGCAAACAGGATTAAGTGACTTATCCAGGGTCACACAGTTAGCAAAGTGTCTGAGATCAGATTTGAAATCGGATCTTCCTGACTGCAGGCCTGGTACTCTATCCACTGTGCCATCAAGCAACACAACAATAATGCAAAAGTATCTTGAAATGTTAAATTTCTACTTGCAGTGTGGTGGTAGCCATGGGACTTGAGAAGATGGGATGGATGAAAGAGAAGTTGTAAAAATTCAAAGCTGGATAGCTAATTGAAAATGAGAAGTGAAGGAGAGGGAAGAGTTGATGATAGCCCCCGATTTAAGAAGCTGAGAGGGTGAACGATGATGCCATACAGAGAAATAGTGAAATTTAAAAGAGAAGCAGATTTACTGGAAAAGATGTTAGGATCATAGACAGAGAGCTGGCACATACCTGAGAGGTCTAGTTCAACCCTGTTATTTTTTAGATGAGGCATAGGGAGATTGCCCAAGGTCACACACAGGTTTAAATGTCAGAGGTGGGATTTGAACACAGCTCTTTTCACTCCAGAGCCTAGACTCTAGTGCTTTTTTTTTAATTTTTGGAGGGGACAGGGCAGGGCAATTGGGGCTAAGTGACTTGCCCAAGGTCACACGGCAAGTAAGTGTTAAGTATCTGAGGCTGGATTTGAACTCAGGTCCTCCAGACTCCAGGGCCAGTGGGTGCTCTATTCACTGCACCACCTAGCCACCCCCTAGTGCTCTTTCAAAACAAGCTTTCAAACTGAATGATCATTTAGAGTTAACTGCAAAGTGTTTTAGAAGTTTTATGTCACAATAACTAGGAGATTTATTAAAGGTTATATTTTTCTTTTAAGAAAACAACCACTTTCTAAAAGATTACAAGAGAAAAAAAGCACTCTTCATAGCCTGAAGGATCCTCATTCTTTTAGGTGATGAGACTCCATTGAGCTGATAGTCCCTCATTCCATTCC
Source organism: Gymnobelideus leadbeateri (assembly GCA_011680675.1). Taxonomy (NCBI): domain Eukaryota; kingdom Metazoa; phylum Chordata; class Mammalia; order Diprotodontia; family Petauridae; genus Gymnobelideus; species Gymnobelideus leadbeateri. Next base: position 99,075 of record WOXC01009676.1, on the reverse strand, counting down.
CATATCAGTACAGCACCTCACACCTCAGCCTGGGACTGAGAGGAAGAGAGAAAAGTAGAATCTTTGCCTTTTCTCCTTTCCTGACTTTTCTGCCTCAGATCCTGAGGTCCCATAGTGGTGTTGGAAATATGGCCACAAGAGTAAAAGGGAAAGGGGAAAAATCGATTAAGAGAAGATAAAGTAACATGGATAAGGTAAAAAAATAGACTGAGAAAGGAAATAATGAGTAAAAATAAAATGGAGGGAAATTCAGAAATAGTAATTATAACTTTAAATGTGAATGGGATGTTTATAGCAATTCTCTTTGTGGTGGCAAAAAACTGGAAACTACAAGGATGTTCCTCAACTGGGAAATGGCTTAACAAGTTGTGGGATATGATTGTGATGGAACACTACTGTGTTATAAGAAATAATGAGTTCAATGATCTTAGAAAGGCATGGAAAGAATTGCATGAAATGACAAAGAGCAAAGTAAGCTGAACCAAGAGAACACTGTATACAGTAACAATAATATTGTAAGAATGACTGAGTGACTAAGCAATTTGATGATTATATATATATATATATATATATATATATATATATATATACAGATTAAAAGTAAAGTACATATGAAGGAAGAAATCAATAAAAATTGGCTGGAAAAAGAATTGATAAATAGAAGTACATATAGAATAATTGCACGTATATGTGTATGGGTGTATGTATCTAATGGTAGCCATCTCTAGGGTAGGATGGGGAAAAGAAGAAAAAAGGAAATAGAAAAAAAAGAAATTTACAAGATAACTTGAATCTTATATCTAAAAAGGAATAGCAACTTGTACATAATAGATTTCTTGTTTTATGCGCTTTAAAATTATTTTTTAATGTTTTTATTTTTAAAAATATTTTTATTATATTATTATGTTGTATTGTATTGCATTAATATATTATTATATATCTTTTTATTATCTTTTTTATTATACTATTTTATGAAAATGCATGTTTTATTCCATAAATTAAAAATAATTTTTTTAGAAAGAGAAATTTCTGGGGTGGCTAGGTGTCGCAGTTAGTAGAGCACTGGCCCTGGAGTCAGAAGGACCTGAGTTCAGATCCGGCCTCAGACACTTAACGCACACACAAACAAAAACCTAGCCGTGTGACCTTGGGCAAGTTACTTAACCAACTGCCCTCCAAAAAAAAGCAAAAAAAAAAAAAGAGAGAGAAATTTCCTGAGCACTTGTATGTGCAAAACTTTGTGCTAAGTGCTATGGGGATAGAAAGATGAAGTTTTTGCCTTCAATAAGTTTATAGTTTTATTTGTTAGACCAACATTTATGGAAGTGTACCAGTGGAGCCTTTACAAAGGCAATATTTTCTTTAAGTGGTATAATTATAATTATACAAACTTACTTCCCCAACAAATGGGAAGCATAATCCCACTTCTCCTTTGTATTTCCACAGTCTCTGGGGAGAAAAAAGGGATTGGTTTATAGCTTATTCTGGTTCCTAGTAAGTACAGTTCAAGTCCCAAGTCCAGAACCCTCCAGAAGCTTGGGTCTCCAGCACCCAGTTTCTTAGGGCTTCTGTGGCAGCAAAGCCTAGGCACCCCACCTCACCCATAGTACCCAGACCAAGTTCTCTATGACTCAAACCCAGTTTGTGAGGATCACCTCCAATGCCTGAATCTGAGAAAGACAAATAACTCAGAACAGAAATAAACATCTTCAAGTCCATTTCTCAGAGCTGGGGTAAAAGAGAGATAAGCAGGGAAAGGCAAGTCCCTCCACTTTCACCTGTCCAATTCTTGGTGCACACATGAGATGGTGGAAAAGAGAGAAGAAAAAGAGTAAACCCCTCTCTTGTCTCTTTTAAAGAGGCAGGTAGCCAATCAAGGCAGCCAGGTGGTAGGGGCATAGCCAGCCACCTCCAGGTTAGCCAAACTGTGCATGTTCAAAAGCCCAGCTCAGGAGGTTTTTTATTTGTTTGTTTGTTTTGTTTAGTCATTTTCAGTTATGTCTAACTCTTTGTACTGCCTTTTGGGATTTTCTTGGCAAAGATGATGGAATGATTTGCTATTTCCTTTTCCAGGTCATTTTATAGATTAGGAAACTGAGGTAAACAGGGTTCATTGACTTAGTTAGGAACACATAACTAGTAAGTATCTGAGGCTAGATTTGAACTCAAGTCTTCCTGACTCCAGGCCCACCACTCTATCCACTGCATCATGTAACCCCTCAGGCTATAGAAGGTCAAAAAACAGTGTGAGAATTGACTAATGGCTCAGTACAACAAAATCAAGACACAGTTAACTGCCAACTTAGCCTTATTGATATTATGTGGTGAAGGAGTTGAAAGGAGAGAGGGACTACTGGAGACCGAGATCTGAAAAATGGATGAATACAAGAAATTATTAGTTAATTTATCAAAATGATCAACTTATCTGTATCCCAAGTGCCATCATGTGGTAGATAGAGTAATATATGTAGAGTCAAGAAGACCTGAGTTCAGATCCTGCTTCTGAAACTTACTAGATGTATATGTCAGAACAAGTTATTTAATGTTTCTAAACCTCAGTTTTCTCATCTGTAATATGGGAATGGTAGCACTTACTTCACAGTGTTGTTAAGATCAAATGAAATAATATTCAACAAGCTCTTTGCAAAGAAAAAGCACTATATTTCAGCAATCATCACCATCATCATATCTGTTATATTGGAATTGTCTTTTCAGTTCTCTGTACAGTCCAAATTAACTGAATGATTATTCACTCTTCCCTTGGCCTTAAGTAAACCCAATTTTGCTCATAGATACCAGTAAATGAGCATATAAGTCTAAGGTTTCACAGAATTGATATTTGAATCCTCCATAGCTTTGGTGGTAGAGTTGTTGGAGGCCCTAAGTCAAGGAGAAACAAGTAACTGTGACCATATTATGTTTCAAAATATTCCTTAAAGTCTTGACTTCATTCACTGCTGAGGTTCTCAGTGGGAGGTGGACCTCAGAACACTCTCCTGATTGTCCCTATTGTCTAACAAACATCCGGATAAGGATGAGAAGGCAAGAGGTGAGAGGAGGCAGACTGGGCTCTGAAGCCTGGGCTCTGGGCCAGGCTGGGATGGCTTGGTTCATCAGTTTGGAACTCAGGCCATGGATGAGACACAAAGGGGAAACAAACACCAACTCTTTGGCTTGAAAACATAACTGTAATTTTCTACTTGGCAGAGAAATGCCGCTACCAGTGAAGCCATTTCACTTGTTCCTGTTCTTTTTAATTAAATGAACTTTTAGAAAGCTGTTCAGTTCTCTTAAAAGAAAATATAGTCACTAATAAAACCCTCATTATTGTGACATAGAACTTCCAGAGTGCTTTGCAGTCCGGGAAGCCTTCTGGACTCGACAACATTCTACTGTGATAGATGCCCTGAGGACTGGTTGAGGTGGGCTCCTGGTGCCAGATAGAAGAATGATCCATTGCAGACAGTAACTACACCCAAGTGAAAGCTTGGGTCCCACTTTTCACACCTTTGTTGGTGTATTGTCTTAAGAAAGTAGCCTCAATATAGCTTCATCATGACACATCCCCAAGAACTTTACATCTGGAAAGAACAGAAGTAGTTCAATGTGCCCTTAGATGTCTAGTTGGCCCCAGTCATGTTTTACATTCCACTCTAATTACCTTCAAGGGAAGAATGGCTCAGTGAAAAGTCCCCTAGCCCCTTTCAGCTCTGGAATTGTAATCTAATCAATATTACCATTGTTACTGGAAAGGTCACAATCAGCTCACCAGCTCTGTAACACAGACCCCTAGCCCAAGCCACCATTTCCCTATACATGTTGTTTCTCCCTAGAAGAATATAAGCTCCTTCAGTGTGGGAGCTTTTTGTGTTCGTATTCTCCATGCTTGGCACAAAGTAAGCACATAAATATGTTTTCATTTGTTGATTTATTCATTCAGAGATCAGGACATAGCATCCACAAAGCAGAATAGGGCAAGCAAAGCTTTGACCAGAAGCTGGATTTTCAGCAGGGCAATAAATTTAGAGGGCTGCTTATATTTCACTTACTTCTCTTAGGGGCAAGGCAGGGGTGAAGCCTGGTGTTTGGGTGGGAGTGGAGCTGGTGCTGGGAGAAGTTGGTGATGGATATTGGATGGTGAGGAGCAAGGAGGGGTGGAATCAGGATCCTGGTCAGAGAATAGCTCCACTCTTTCATAGGGACCTCTGGTGGGGGATAGGCTATGGTCCTTCTGGTATAAAATTAGGATGGGGGCTCATTAAAGATAGGAGCACCACACTCTTGGCTTTGCCCCTCCAACAGAGCTTGAACATCTTCTCTTTTGCTGTCAGCACTCTGGATACCCCCTGTCTGTGCTGAAGTTCAGAGAGGTGTGTAGGGATAGGAATGGCAGCCATTCCCCAATTTTTAAAACTCCTCTCTGAGAACAAGGTAGGCAGCTGAACAAAGACAAAGAGAGGAGGGAAAAGTGGAAAATTGTCCTTCTCCAAGTGGGTGCTGCAGTGGGGCCTCAGCCTTCTGTTACCCTTCCAAATTCTGTCCCTGGACCCAGCCCAGACCTGGAGGTGGGGGATGGGATGAATGGCAGAATTGGACTTGGCATGGATCCAGGACCAACATCACCACAGAGGTAACATGGTGGAGTGAAAAGAGAATGAGCTTGGAGCCAGGAAGTGCTGGGTTTAAATCCTCCCCAACAGATGTATGACCCTAGGCAAGTCACTGATCCTCTTTGGACATTAGTTGTTAGTCAGTAAAATGAAGGCATTGGACTAGATGGCTGCTTAGGTCCCTTCCAGCTTGAAATCGATGATTCTTTTGAGACTGAATCTTCCAAAAGTTGGAGGTGGGTGGTTGAAGAAAGACACTGAGGATGGTGTCAATTCCAGGGGAAACACCATATGGCCTGTGATGTTGGTCTCTTTTTTGCTATCTCTTCTTTCCCACAGACAGGCAGGAATGAGCAGATAATAACAAAAGCTAGCATTTATATAAGTAATATCATTTGGTCCTCACATCAGCCCTGTTAGGTAGGAGCTTATTATCTCCATTTAACAAAGCAAAAAGCTGAGACCTAGAGGTTAAGTACTTGAGTGGGGTCACCCAGCTAATCATTATCTAAAGGAGAATTAGAATTCAGGTGATAATGACTCTATCTGCTTCCTATCTCACTGTCTAGGACATAAACTCCTATTCCAACCAGGACTGGATCTCACTTACCTTCATCTTGAAAAGAGAACAGTGAGTCCCCAGGGTTAATTTTGCATGCCAACTGGAATGGTAGTGACAGAGGGCAGAGGTAGGTAGTTGGGAAAATATCCAACCTTCTTCCCTCCCCCCGCAATACTTCCACCCTGGACAGGCCACATGAGACCTGACACCTTAGTTAGCAAGAATTATTTAAAATAGAGAGCAATTGACTGATTTATCTCTTCCTTCATAGCCAAACTCCTGCAAAAAGCTTTCTGTATTCCTTTCCCTTACTTCTCAAGTCCTTGTAATCAGGCTTCCATTTCTAACCACTCAACTGAAATTTTCTCTTTAAAATTCTTAAATATTCTTTAACTGTGAATGATCCTTTCTGAGTCTTCATCCTTCTTGATTGGGATGCAACTTTTGACACTGTTGACCATCCTCTGAACACTGTCATCCTCAGTTTTCGTGGCACTGCTCTGTCCTGGGAATCCTCTTCCCTACCTGAACACTGTTCATACCCTTTTACTGGACCATCAGCCATGCTCCTTCCTTTAATTTTATACATCTCATCCTGTACCGCCGCCCCTTCCCCTCCATCCAAGCTTCTTTCCTAGGTCCTCTTCTGACTTGACCCTCTTTTTCTTGGCAATCTCATCTGTTTCCACTTATCATTTCTTCACCAATGATCCCTAATGATCCCAATCTCTCTCTTGAGCATCAGTGCTCTATCCCCACGTGAGTACTGGATATATCTAACTTTAGACATCTCACATTCACCATGCCTAAAATATGATATAATTCACATCCCATTTCTCCAACCTCTCCCTCCTCTAAACTTCCTGTTTCTGTGGAGGGTATCATCATCCTTCCAGTCACAGGTTTGCAATTTCACTGTTATCCTTGCCTAATCTCTGCCTTATCTCCTCTACCTAATCATTTGTCAAGCCCTATTAATTCTATCTCCTTAAGATCTCTTGCATCAATGGACTTCTCCCCACTACCATTCTAGAATTTGGCCCTTCACTAAGTCTCATCTAGACTATTCTAATAGCCTCCTAATTAGACTACCTTCCTGATTCATCCTCTCCACAACTGCCAACATAATTTTTGAAAAACACAATTCTGACGCTGGCACTCCAGGTCCAAGAACTTTCAATGACTGTCACTGCCTGTAGGCATACTCCTTATCTTGAAATTTCAAACTTTTCATGTCTGACTCCAGCCTACATTTCAGGCCTATTTTATGTTATTCTCTTTTACACACACGATACTCCAGCTAACTAAGTTACTTGTTGCTCCCCCTCTCTATCAGAATTCCAACTTCCCCAATCCATGCATAGGCATGACCCCCACCCCTGGAATGCACTCTTTCCTCTTACCTTCGAATCCTAGCTTTCTCCAAAGTTCAGCTCAAGTGCTAAACCACTCCCTACCCCAGGGGGTAAGGAAACTGAACCCTAGAAGTTAAGTAATTTGCTTTGGGCCATAATCTAAGAAGTGGGATTCAAACCCAGATCTTCCTAGCAACAAGTCTAGCACTCTAGCCATCATACCATTGTGTCTCTCATTTTACTGATGAGGAAACTAAAGCTGAGAGAGGTGAAGTACTTGCCCAAGGTAAGTAAGTATGCTCCTTGAGGGTAGGCGATATCTTTGTTTTTTCATACATTTTTATTCCCAGCATTTAGCATAGTATCTGGAATACGATGTGTGTAATAAATGATTCTCTCTCTCTCTCTCTCTCTCTCTCTCTCTCTCTCTCTGTCTTTATTTCTTTGTTTCTTTGTCTTTCTCTTTGCCCCCACTCTGCTTCATCTTTTCCTAAACAAACCCTTCCTCCCCATAGTAATCATGAAGAATCCCACTGGAGGGAGCAATATAACTATCCTTACCATGACTCACTGGAATTCTAAACACAAGAGAGAACAACAAAGGTTTGATGTGTAAATCAGGTCCTACTTTTTAGAAGCTGCTGTAGTAGAATTGGATGTCTCATTAATGCCTATAGGGTCTAGAGCTAGAAAAAGAAAAAAAATGGCTAATTTGTTTAGATTGTCTCAGGACTGGAGATGTGGGAGTTGTTTTAGGAGTAGTTAGACCATCAAAGAATGTCAGAGGAGAATAGAAATGGCAAATACTATTTGGTATAGGGACAAGAATGCTTGATTTGGAATCTGAGGACCCAGCTTCTAATCTTGGCAAAAAATTTTGAAATTCTTGGGCCTCAACTTCCTAATCTATAAAATAGGTAAGGAGGCAGTATTGACCGAGACTTCTGAAGTCTCTTCCGGATCTAGATTCTATTTTTGTTGTTAATAGCTTTGACTCTATTTATGGAATATACTTATTCAGTATTCTGCATAGGAATAAAGGAAGACTGCCTTCTTTGTTCGCAACAAGGTGCCATAGTGGATAGAGTACCAGACCTAGAGTCAGGAAGACATACCTTCTTGTGTTCCAATTAATCTCAGACACTTATTAGCTGTGTGACCCTGGCCAAGTCACTTAACCCTGTTGGCTTCATTTTCCTTATCTGTAAAATGAGCTGGAGAAGGAAATGGCAAACCACTCCAGTAGCTTTGCCAAGAAAACCCCAAATCACATCCCAAAGAGTTGGACTCAACTGAAAGGATTCGACAACTACAACAGCAACAACAACAGCAACAAGAAGCTTCAGTTGCTTTTGCTTAACTTTATTTGGAAATGACAATGAAATCAAAACAAAGTCATCAGTAGAAGTTTTTAAAAAGTATTTGTGACATATTTTTACAAAATGAAATTCTGGTAAAGACCAGACTAGAATAAAGACTGTCTCTTCATTGAATAGGCAACTCAGAATTTAAGGAAGTAAAAAAAAGAAAAAGACTTGCTTATGTTGTCAACAAATCAGTCAATGAACAGGCACTTATTAGATGCTTACTGTGCTTCAGGGACTATTCAAAATGTTGGAAATACGAGGAAAAACAAGAACAGTGCCTCCCCTCAAAGAGCTTATACTCCAATGGGGAAGATATAGACATCTATGTATATAGAAGTTACATACAAAATAAATAGAAGGTAGCCTTTATGGGGAAGACGCTTTGTTGTTGTTCAGTTGTTTTAATCACGCACAACTCTTTGCAAACCCTTTTTGGGGTTTTCTTGGCAGAGTTACAGGAGGGATTTGCCATTTCCTTCTCCAGCTCATTTTAGAGAATAGAAAACTGAGGCATATGGGGAAAATGACTTGCCCAAGGTCACACAGCTAGTAAGTGTCTGAGGTCACATTTGAACCCGCGTCTTCCTGACTCCAAGCCTGACAGTTTATCTACTGCATCTGTTGTACCCAGAAAATGCAAGCAAGACCCAAGTAACAATTTAGAATTGTACCCTTTGTTATATGCCATGTTAGCTGATCAGGCCACATGGCGGGCTGATGAGGTACCACCTCACCATTCCAGGTCTTACAGCAGCAATCTCAGGTAAAGCCTCAGCTTTTAAAGGGATGCCAGGAGGCCAACAGTTAGGTATTACATAAGCAGAAACTTGCAGAGGCCAAAAACAGTGATTGGTTACTACATACCTCAAAATTCCTGCTGATGTTAAGGCTAAATCTCCGTGATGGGGAAGCCCATCCACCTCTGTGAAGGTGAGCTCGGCGGAGATCCCTTGGGGGAAGGTGGAGCTGACCTGGCAGTCTGCTCACTTCCCTGAAGGAGGGCTGAGGTTGGGGGATGGGAAAGCCAGGCACTTTTCTAGGTTAACTGTAACACCTCCAGCAAAAGTTGGTGCTTGAATTTAAACTTGAAGAAAGCCAGGGATTCTAAGAAGCAGAGGGGCATAAGAGCATTCTAGGCATAGGACATGGCAGACATCTACAGGGATCTAGTGGATTGATCCAGTGAGGGTAAGAGCAGGTATTAATTAGATCATGACGTACTTACCCTCCATTGGGCTTCTTATTTCTGGGAAGACTTGCTTGAGAGGAATTGTAGGAAGGTCTGAGTACATCTTGTCCAGTATGAGGCAGAAGCATACATACAGGAAACAGTACTGCATGGGACGAAAGGACTTCGTAAATAAGTATCCTCACTTTTAATTGCCAAATATCCATGTAGAGGTGTGATAGTTTTCCAGATGTTGACTGACGAATATTATCTCAAGTGTCCAGAATTTCAACAGTTTTTTGGTACATTGACTCAAATAGGAGAAATCCGGTTTCTCTTTCTTGGAAATAAAGTAAAAATATCTCATAGGGCTGAGAACCAGCTGAGAATACTTATTGGCATAGTGAAACCTCCTTGTTTGGAATGGTTGCCCTGGATAATTGAATTGAGGATCAATCGTCCAAGTGCTATAGTTTGGAAAATATTTTTTTTAATAGAAGTCATAATAGAGTGCATGCTTCCATGACTTAGTAGAAAGAGTATATTTCTGATGACTCGGTCACCATTATGAACACAAATGAACATTACTATGACTATAAATTTAGAAAACATCGAACTTTAGGTGAACACTTATGACCCTATGAGATTTTATGTTTCTTTGAGGCATAGTCCATTGGCACTGGTGGTTGGGAAAACCCCCAGGTAGGGAAAGGAAATCTTTCCCTGAAGCAGAGGAAGTAGGTTTGAGAGGAACATAAGAATAAACTGAAAAGTCAGGACAAAGAGATACCAGGGTATGGACAGAGTACTAAAAATCCAGGTAGCTAAGGTAGACAGGAAAACCAATGATTGGACCAAAGACTCAGGTTGGAACAGGAGGCCAGGGAGCTGACTGTCACTCAAACTCATTTACCAAATCTTTTGTCCCTTTGTGACAGCTTCTGATGACCTCCTTCTCCTTCATCTACTCGGACATGCTTCAATGGTCAGTAATAGGGTCTGCCATTTCAGACTCTGCCCTATTCCCCTATATTGCTGTGAGGTCACAGAATTTAAAAGTTGGAAGGAATCTTAGCGGTCATTTGTAGTCAGCTTGTATTTAACCATGAATATCTTCTCTAAGAGGATCATACCAGAGATACCCAGGAAATAACTTCTTTTAAAAATCTTTATCAACTCCCCCCCTCCCCCCCACCATTTGCCTCATTCTCTTCCAAGTTGAGTAAAGAGTTTACAACCACATTATGTCCTATGAAGCATGCCTTTGTTGAATATTTGAATTAAAAGCTGAAGCATCCTTAACCCCAAGTTGCTATCTTACCCTTAGTGACATTTTCTTCTTTACTGTCTTTATTAATGGCCTTTGGTTTATCTGAAGAGATCAAGACATTGTCTTCTATTGTTGTATCACCAATGCAATGCTCCCTGTTAACTTCCTTGTCAGCTTGAAACCACCCTTTAATGTCATTTACATTATTTTGCTTGATGGGATTTGTGGAGCAATGTGGCCTAGCAGAAAGAATGGGCCTGAAGCCAAAAGATGTGGGTTAGAGCCCTGGCTTTATCACTGTACGTATGACTCTGAGAAAGTTGATTTGTGTCCCTGAACTTCAGTCTTTCCATCTGTAAAATGGGGATGATAAAAATAATACTAATAGCTAGTATCTAATGTTTGCCAATAGCAATTAAATTATACCTGCTAATTATAATTAAATCATATTTGCTGATATATGTTTGCCCTATTTCCTTTTAAAAACTTTTACTTATTTTGTTTTTAATTTATGGAATAAAACAAGTAGTTCTATAACAGTATAATAAAAAAAAGATGATTGCTCATGAAACAGCAAATCATTTATGTACAACTTGCTATTCCTTTTAAATATATAGTAAAGTTATCATGTAAATTTCTTTTTTATTCCCTTCTTTCCTCCCCCCACCCACTTCACAGGACTGTAAGGAAAGTATATTGCAAAACCTATAGCTTGACAAGCACATAAATTGGTATTACTTTGCTGTCACTTAAAGCTCTGCTAAACAATGCTGTTTTTCTTCTCTTATGTTCTTACTATGCTGTGTTTTTGTATCATAGCTATTCGTATATGTTTCATAGTCATTCACCAGACTTGATAAGAAGAGAGTTCAAATTTTACCTCTTTGCATCCACCCCAAAATTGGCATGATGCTCTTTCTATAGAATACGGTATATAAATGCTGCATAGGCAGCTAGATGATATAGTGGGTAGAGAGCTGGACTTGGATTCAGGAAGTCCTGAGTTCAAATTCAATCTTAGACATTTAATATCTGTGTGACCTTGAGCAAATCATTTAACCCCAGTTTCCTCCTCTGTCAAATAGGGATAATAACAGTACCTACATCATAGGGCTACTGTGAGGATCGAATGAGGTGACAGACGTAAAGTATTTTCACAAACCTTAGAGTGCAATACACATGGCTATATGCTATTTATAAGTCATCAGTTGTGAGCCCTTTCACCTTACCTATCCCATAATTTATTAACCCAGCCAATTTTTAGAGGTCTTCACCTCCTTTGCTACAGAATCTGAAGAAGAGATGGTCCTTCTTTCCTTTTTTCCTGTGATCTTGATCCCATCCCTTCTGATTATGCTTCTCCATGGTTTAGGGCTAGGAGAAGATTTGTCCCATTGCTTTCTCTACCTCTCTCATCTTCAAAATCTCTCTGTCCCCCTCTCTAGCTCTATCTCTGTCTCTCTGTTTCTGTTTCTCTGTAAGTCTCTCTCTCTCTCTCTCTCTCTCTCTCTCTCTCTCTCTCTCTCTCGTTTCTGTCTGTCTGTCTGTTTCTCTCCATCTCTCTGTCTATCTGTCCCTATCTGCCTCTGTCTGTCTGTCTCTTTATCTCTCTCTCCATCCCTCTCTGTCTATGCCTCTCTCTGTCTCTGTCTCTATCTCTGTTTCTCTCTCTGTCTCTTTCTATCTGTCTCTCTGTCTCTTTCTCTCTCAGCTCCTTCTGGGGATGAACACATTCTCAAATCTCCCAATTTTATGTAGAAATTAACAAACAAATCAAAAACCCTTTGCTTAGCTCTGCTATTCTCTCAGGTTCTACTCATATATCTCCTCCTTTTACTGTCAGACTCTTAGAAGGAGCTGCCTATGCTTGGTGCCTCCCTTTCCTTACATCCCACTCACTTCCCAGTACCTTTCAATATGTCTTCCTACTTTGCTATTTAACTGCCTAATAATATTTCATTAAATTCACGTACCATAATTTGTTCAGCCATTCCCCCAAATGATGGGCACCATTTTTATTTCCAGTCTTCTGCTTCAACAGCATCAAAAAATTGCCAGAAATATATTTACACATTTAGACCTTTTTCCTTTTTTAAAAAAATCTCTTTGGGGCATGGGCTTAGCAGTAGTATCACTAGATCCAAGGATATGCAGTTTAGTGACTTTGAGGACATAGTTCCAAATTGATGAAACCACTTCTTCAAACTTATCAGTGATCTCTTAGCTGCTAAATCTAATGGATTTTCCTCAGTCCTCATTCTCTTTGATCTTTCTCTAGCTTTGACACTGAAGGCTATGCCCTTGTCCCAGATAACTTCTCTTCCTGGGATATCTGAAATCTTTCTTTACTTGTTCTTCTGACCTATTTAACCAACCCCCCCGTCTCCTTTGCTGGATATCTCTCCTATGATTCAAATCCTAGTTCTTTCATTAACTGCCTGTCACTTTGGGCAAGACATTTAACCCTTCTGTATTTCCGTTTCCTTATTTGGAAAATGAGTGTTAGTCTAGATGACCATTATGATTGCTTCCAACTATAAAGCTATGGTCCCTATAATCCTTTTCTGTCATCTCTTTCCCTCAATTCAATTATTATCTCTTGGTTGATTCCCAAGTCAATATATCCAACCTTCATCTTCATAGAATTTGCTGAACTCTATATCTGAGTTTTCAAAGACCTGCTAAATATTTCCTGTATATGCCCTGACCATCTCAACCTCAACAAGTTCCTCTGGACTCAATGGTAAATTACCAATGGGAGTTGTCTCATTCAATTTTGGGACTTTGCCCATGGGTAAACGAGGAAAAACTCACTTTGCCCACAATCTAACTGGCTTCAGGCCATGCTTTATATCTCATCCATACATCTACTAGGATGCCAAGGCTTACCCAGCTTGGGTATCTTGTCCATTAGATTGTGAGATCCTTGAGACCAGGAACTGTATTTTACCTCTTTATTTTTTCAGAGCTTAGGACAGCTTCACTACATAGTAAGTGATTAATAAATACTTATTGACCAATTGACTACCATATGCCCAGCTTCTGTGTTCGTATTCTGTCCACTGCCCTCTTCCCACCTCACCATTTCCTATTTTTTCTCTTCCTATTGCTTTGAGGAAAAACATGAAGCCAATATAACCATTGCTATTGGAAGGGAAATGCTAATTTGTTGCATATTGCCTCCGCTTTCCCCTCTTTGTTCACTATACCCATATATATGCTCTATTAGAATGTAAGCTACATTGAGGGCAGGAATTGCTCATCTTTTTGTGTTCATATTCCCAGCGCATATCTAACCTGAGTCTTAAAGTATATTGGTATGGGACTCTGTCTTCATTGGTGGTGAGCAATTCTCTTTGCCTGTATGAAGGGTAGAATAAAGTCAGTGAGAATAGAAGAGAGGAAAGGTTTGCTTTCTTTTGAGTTCTTGAGCTTCTTCAAGTCTTTGGAACTTCTTTGACTTCAAGTCAAAAGTCTCTTCAGTCTCCATGGGCTTTGAGTACTTCTGGCTTCCAGCTTTGAAAGAGCAGATGAAAGATACCAATTCTGCTTCAGGTTGGTGAAGAAAAAGACAAGGGTAAGAAGCCAACATGAAATCCCCTTCATTTTCCTATCCCTAGCTTGCTATACTAGAGATTTCAGGGAATTCCCCCTTCCGGTGAGATCGGGGACTCTCTCCTGGTTGAACAGTTATCTTAATCCCAATGGGGGAGAGCTCCTTCACTCTGTATTGTCTGGCATATGTTCTCATATGTATATTTTCTTTTTCTGTTTTACCATCAACTTGGATAATAAGTAGGCTTCTTGGCTTAGTATTATGTGTGCTCATTGTGGAACTGATATTTAGTGAGGAAAGAATCAAGGCTTGAATATAAAGCTTGGTGTCCTCCTTTCCCATTTAATGAGTAGCAATCAGAAGTTAGATTGAACCTGAAAACTTCATCCCCTTGACTAATTATATTTGAAGGAGCAGATAGATATAACTCTAGTACAGTGTCTCCTTCCTGAGGAAAGCAGAGTTGCTAAGTTGCTGGTCCCAACCTACTGCTTCTCCTCCTGGAAGGGAATAAAGCCTCTCTTGGTGAAGGGCAGGGGGAGAGAAGGCTGGAGATGTCTATTCTGCCTCCCTTAGAGTTACACAGCAACACTCCCATGTTACATGTGAGAGATAACCTGAACTACACATAACATCTAATAAATTCTCAATAAATACTGTTGAGTGATTAAATATATTAAAAACTTAATATATCACTTTCCCTTCTAAATGTAACCTTCCTCAAAACTTTCTGGTTTTGTGGTGGTTGTCATCATCTTCCCAGTTATTTAGTTTTATAATCTTGGCTTCATCCTTCTCCCTCACCCACTTTGTCCTGTTGCTTGCTGAGCCCTCTTAACTATGTCAAGAACATCTCTTATTTGCATCCCCCTTTATCCACTTAAACAACTACCCTCCTACTTCAGGTCCTTATCACCTCTCACTGACCTATTGCCATAGTCTCCCCCCTTTGTCTCCCTTTCTCCACCTTCTTCTCTTTTGGACCCATTTTTGATATGGCTGCCAGAAAAATCATCCTCAAGCACAGTTCAGACCATGCCATTTGCCTACAAAAATGTACAACTAGTCATTTCCAGAACTTTCCTTTCCAAGCTATCTCCTGCCTCTATGAGTTGCAGAACCCTATCCCATGCCTGGAAGGCACTTCTTCCTTATCTTAGCTGCTCAGTGTCCTTATTTTCCTTTGCAGCTTGGTTAAGTGTCATCTCTTTCATATTATATTATAGAATAACTGGGAAAAACTTTCAATTTATAAAATAGCCTCAGATAATGGTTGGGGAAACAAAAGACTGCAAAAAAAATCAATGCCCATTGGAAAAATCAATTGACTCCCTGGTGAGTAAAAGAAGAGGAATCAGTAAAATTAGTTAAAGAAGACTCTAGAAAAGACCCTATTCCCTAGATACAGAGAGATTGTCTGAGTAAATGATGATTCAGATGAAGAAGACTTTGAATGGTGGTGTCACCCAAAGTGTCAGGGGAATTCAGTCAAATTTATCCTAGTCCCAGAAGGCTCTGGTTTCAGAGGGTAGAAAGGGATGGACTAAAAGGCTGTACCTTTCCTGCTTAATACTCCAGCTGAGGAGGCCCCTAGGGAAGAGACATCCATAGAGGATAGGCCATTGACAAGTTTAAGATTGGAACTGCCAATCAGTAAGTATGTCTGTGGATGATAATAGTCATCCTGGGTTGTCCACAAGTTCAAGGGTCATGGTCTAAGTACCAAGTCTATTCACCATTAACTTATGATGTTTCAAAGGAAATGGTAGAAGTGGTTACCCACACAGCCAGACAATGCACTATTAGAATGCATACAGTATCAGTTGTATATAATTGCAACCTATGTATTATGTGTTGTATATGTGAAATATATGTTTCTAAGCCTTGAATTTTCATTATGGTACATTCATGTATGTAATAATGTACAGTTTTAAATATATTTGAATATATATGCAAAGTGTGTGGCACATGGGACTTTTATTTTTGTTTAAACGGATGCATCGTTATTACAATATACTTTTGATTACATGCTAAGTTCCTTATTGGAATTGTTCATATTTACTGCTTATTGTAATATGATAATGTGTGGTATAGTACAGTTGTATATACAGTATAGATATAAATATGTTTGTAGGGAAAATTTTGAGATCCTCATTTTGACTCCCACTTTAACTAGCAGGTTGGGTCTGTAGAACTTGGCTGATTATATATCTTGCACATGGTTCTAAGGGTAACCCTGAGAGATTAGTGTGATTCTAATGCAACCAACTTGAATCTCCATTATGGTAAATTGTCCTTAATATCAATAAAATAAACCCTCTAATATCATCTACTCAGTGCCAGTTAGTATCTTTCCAATATCAATAGCCAATTAACTTCAATTAACTTTTATAAAGGGATATTTACTGAGAAGGTAAGACAGGAACAGCAACATTAAAAAAAATCTGCTTCTCCCCCTTTCCTCCACAAGCTGGGAACATATTCTCCCCTCTACCAACTTGGTGCCTTAGAGGAGTGGGCTCAAACTTAAAGCAGTTGTTAGAAAGCATTTGGAAGTTGATAGAGTAGAGAAAGCAGTCAGCTGAGATCTTATAGCCTTCCCCTCCAAATAACTTTAAAATAGAGCAATAAATAGAATTCTGCAATGGCAGAAACAGCAAAAGGTCAGTGATATATTCTCCCAGCCCAAGACAACATATATGGGCAGAAAGAGAGGCCTGTCACACAGGGAGGAGTGTGGCTCAGGGTCCAGGTGAATGAAACACAAGTGGTGGGACTAAATGGTGACAGAAGCAGCAGTAACTTCAGCAGCAATCAAGTCAGAGAAGGTAAGAGGACCAAGCAACTGGTGAGATATGACAGGGTGCCCTTTTGCTAGCATTAGATGCAGGACCAAATACTGTTTGGTAGCTCCATTGCCTATACCAAGAGTGGGGAACATGCTGTCTCAAGGCCACATGTGGCCTTGTAGGTCCTTTGGTATGGCCTTTTGACTGAGTTCAAGTTTTATAGAACAAAGCCCTTTATCATGGTAGTTTGTTCTGTGAAGTTTGGATTCAGTCAAAGGGCCACACCCAAAGACCTAGGGTGCCCCATGTGGTCTTAAGGCTGTAGGTTCCCCACTCCTGGTCTCTACTCATTTCTAGGTCATAGTTCAAGGGAGGAAAGGGACATTTTTGGTCAAGGGGGAGTAGAAGACCTGAGGAACCATATCACTTCTGGTCCCAAGGGATCAGGGACCCTGGGGAACAGTATTGCTTCTGGTTTGAAGGGAGGAGGATCCAGAGTAGCAGTATTGATTGAAAACCGAAAGTATCAGGGGCACTTCTTGGGTAAGAACAAGAATGCAGAACAAGAGATCATTGACCACACCTCTCCCCATATTACACCACCTTGGAAGCACTGAAAACTTCCCAAAGTCCAGGATTAGCTCTGAAAATACCACTGTAAAAAAAGCCAGAAACTTGAGACAGAGCTCCTTCCCCCACCCAACCAGGAACAGAGACCAACATTAACATAAAGTTAAAGAAGAAATAAGGTGGGAAAATGAGCACACATACGAAAAAGAATCTGACCTTAAAAGTCTGGTATGGGGGGCGGAGCCAAGATGGCGGAGTAGAAACAGCTCATCCAAGCCACTCTGCCCCCAGATTCCCCCCAAACTATGTAAAAGGGGACTCTGAACAACTTCTGGAGCCCCAGCACCCACAGAATGACACAGAGAAGCTAACCTCCTGCTGAGGACAGCCCAGCAGCCCTGCACGAAGGACCAGGACAGCTGTCTGGGAGATGGCAGCGCACGACGAGCAGAGCACAGGAAGCAGAGCCGAGCAGAGACCAGGTCCGCGTGAGCCGAGGTTTTAGCCCCAGGGCGGCAGGGCCAGCAGCCTGCTAGAGGAGCCCCAGAACACCAGCAGCCATGGCAACTCCAGAATTATCAACATAGACATGCCTAGGACAAAGTAAGAGGTTAGTGTCCTATGGACTTTGGGACCTGTATTTGGGGGAATGCATCAGCTCCCTCCCCTGGGGGCTAGAAGCCACTGAGGAGACATGCCATTTTGTAGTTTTCAGAGGCAGCTCCAGCTCCTGGGCTGCAATTAATTGTAGGGAGATCCAGCAATCAGTCTTGGGGGGTAATCGCTCTTGCTTTAACCTCCCTGGATCTGGATTGTGATCTAGGGTGGAAGTTGTGGGTGGGTTTCCAGCTTGCCAGAAACGGAAGTTGCCCCCAACAGGTTCGGGACGAAAATTCCTCTATCTGGCCTTAAAGCCATAGTGTGGCAACAAGCCCAAAAGTCAAGTGATTAAGTGGCAACATGCCAAGGCAAAGGAAACAGAAAAATGCAACCCTAGACTCCTATTTTGGGGGCATAGAGCGGGAAAAGGACTGTGAGGCCAGAAGTCCTGCTCCAAAAGCCCCAGGGGAAAACATGAGCAGGTTTCAGGCCACAGAGGACCTTAAGAAGGACTTTAAAAATCAAATAAGAGAAGTGGAGGAAAAATTGGAAAGAGAAATGAGAAGGATGCAGGAAAAGTATGAAATGAGGGTCAACAGCCTGACTGAGGAAAACAACACCTTAAAAAATAGACTAACTCAAATGGCAAAGGAGGCCCAAAAGGGCAATGAGGAGAAGAATGCCTTAAAAAGTCGAATTTGCCAGATGGAAAAAGAATCTCAAAAGTTCACTGAGGAGATTCATTCCTTCAGAGTTAGACTGGAGCAAATGGAAGCTAATGACTTTATGAGAAATCAAGATGCTGTTAAGCAGATCCAAACAAATGAAAGAGTAGAAGGCAATGTGAAATATCTCATGGGAAAAACCACTGACCTGAAAATAGATCCAGGAGAGACAATTTAAAAATTATTGGACTACCTGAAAGCCATGATCAAAGAAAGAACCTAGAAATCACCCTTCAA
Organism: Gymnobelideus leadbeateri; assembly: GCA_011680675.1. Taxonomy (NCBI): domain Eukaryota; kingdom Metazoa; phylum Chordata; class Mammalia; order Diprotodontia; family Petauridae; genus Gymnobelideus; species Gymnobelideus leadbeateri. The sequence goes on along the minus strand of WOXC01009676.1, from coordinate 80,266 downwards.
GAAATTCTCAAGGAAAATTGCCCTGATGTTTTAGATCCAGAGGGCAAAATAGAGGTTGAAAGAATCCACAGATCACCTCCTGAAAAAGATCCCAAAAAGAAAACTCCCAGGAATATTATAGCCAGGTTCCAGAATCCCCAGATCAAGGAGAAAATACTACAAGCAGCCAGGAAGAAACAATTTCAATATTGTGGAAACACAATCAGAATAGCCCAGGACCTGGCAGCTTCTACACTGAGGGATCGAAGGGCATGGAATATGATATTCCAGAGGGCAAAAGAACTGGGAATGAACCCAAGGGTCACCTACCCAGCAAAACTGAGTATTTTATTTCAGGGAAAATATGGTCATTCAGTGGAATAGAGGACTTTCAAGCATTCTTGAGGAAAAAAACCAGAGTTGAATAGAAAATTTGACATCCAGACACAAGAAGCAAGAGATGCCTGAGAAGGCAATCAGTGAAAAGAAATCAAAAGGAACTTATCAAAGTTGAACTATTTACATTCCTATATGGAAAAACAATTACTGTGAGTGATGATATCTTTCTCACTATGAAAATAATGGAAGAAGGGTGTGTGGTCATATGAATACATATGTGAATGTGTGTGTATATGGATAGAGGGCATAGGTTGAATTTGTTGGGAAGGGAGAATACTCAAGGGATGAAATTATGAGGTGAGAGAGGAAAGTGGCAAGAGGAGATGGGGAAAGACAGGGTAGGGTAAACTATCTCATGTAGAAGAAGCAAGGGGAAGTGGTTGCAAGGGAGGGGGAGAATAGGAAGGGGAAAAAAATGCAAATCCACATTCTCATTGAATTTGGTTCAGGGAGAAAATGACATACATACTAAATGGGATATCTCAACCTGCAGCAGAATAGTGGGAAGGGGGATGAGAGGAGTGATGATGGATGGGAGGGCATCCTTGGGGGGAGGGGAGGTTGGAAGTACCCACTATAGAAGAGGGACAGGATCATGTAGGGAATGGACCAGGTTGGGGGTGGGATGAGTGGGAGGGAATTATAAGCAGCCTTGTACAATATATCTACTATGATAATGTTTTGCATAGCTAGACATGTACAACATATACTGAATTACTTATCTCCCCAGAGGGAATGGGTGACAAGGGAGGAAGGAAATGGATCTGAAATTCGAGGTCTTAACATTAAATGTTTCAAATATATATAAATACTATTATTAATACTCTTTTGTTTATAATTGGGAGATAAGATGTACAGGCATTGGGACACAAAGATTCACCTTCCTCTAATGGAAAAGTCGAAGGGGGTATGGGAGAAGGTATGGGAGAGAGCAGATTGGAGGAAGCGATATCTTGTGGGACTGATATTCTGGGAGGTTGGGTAAGGGAATAACGGGGGGGAAATGATTGTAACTCAAAATCTGGTGGAAATGAATGATGTAAAACAGAAGTTAATAAAGCATTTGTTTAAAAAAAAAGTCTGGTATGGTGGCAGGAAAGGTAAAGACACAAGTTCAGAAGGCAATGCAATCAATACACTTATAAAGCCTCAGAGAAAAGTGTAAAACGGACAGAAACTGAACAAGATTTCCTGGAAAAGTTAAAAATGACTTTCAAAATCAAAATAAAAGTAGTAGAGAAAAAATTAGGCAAAGAAAGAAAAAAGAGGAAGAAAATTATGAAAAGACACTTAACAGCTTAGTAAAAGAGGCATATAAAATACTAAAGAAAATAACAGCTTAAAAAAAAAAAACAAAATTTGCCAAAAAGAAAAAGAGGTACAGAAATTCATTGATAAAAACAACTCTTTAAAAAGCAGAATTGATCAAATGGAAAAGAGATACAAGCTCTCAATGAAAAAAAATTCTTAAAAATTAGAATTGGGCAAATGGAAGCTAATGACTACATAAGACATCAAGAAACAATAAAACAAAATCAAAACCATGAAAAAATAGAAGAAAATGTGAAATATCTTATAGGAAAAACAACTGACCTGGAAAATAGATTGAGAAAAGATGATTTGAGAATTACTGAATCATCTGAAAGTCATGATCAAAGAAAGAGCCTAGACACATTTCAAGAAATTATGAAGGAAAACTGTCTCCTTTCTATTCCCATTCACTTCTCCCTTCCCCACCCCCGCTCCAGAAGTCTGTAGTATTTAACTATTCTAAGATTCTATTCATCTTATTGCCTTCTTTCTTGTTTATTTCTTAGGAAATTCATTGATGACGTATTCAGTTTTTTTTTTCTAAGATAGGGCTATTTAAGTATTCTATTTCCTCTTCTGTTAATCTGGGCAGTTTATGTTTTTGTAAATATTGATCCAAATATGTATATGGTGGGAGTATTCAAAGGTAAGGGCTTGGCAATGCATGATCAGTGATAGTAAAAGAGAACATAGTTGAAAATGGTTTATTTAGTGCAGGGATGATGGCTGTCTATTGGATTTTTCCATACTACTCACAAACATACTTGTGTCTCCCCCTTTCTGAAAAAAACAAAAAAACAAACCCCAAACTCTCATTTGATCCATCTATCCCTGCTATCACCCTATATTTCTTTTGCCCTTTGTGTCTAAACTCCTTGAAAAATCTGTCTACAATAGGTGCGTTCATTTTCTTTCTCCTCTCTTCTTAACCCTTTTTACTATCCAGTTTCCAACCTTATCATTCCATCTAAACTGCTCTCTCCAATGAGAGCAGCTCTCAAATCTAATGGACATTTCTTAGTTTTCATTCTTCTTGACCTTTCTGCAGCCTTTGACACTGTTGATCATTCTTTTCTCCTTGATACTCTCTTCTCTCTGGGTTTTTGGCACATCACTCTCTCTTGGTTTTCCTATCAGACAGCTCTTTCTCAATCTCCTTTGCTGCAACCTCATACAGATCATGCCTTGTAATTATAGGTATCCTTCAGTTCTGTCCTGGGCCCTCTTCTCTTCTCTCCCTATACCACTTTACTTGGGAATCTCATAAGCTCCCATGGATTTAATAACCGTCTTTATGCTGGTAATTTTCAAATCTATCTATCCTGTCCCAACTTCTCTGCTGACCTCTCACATCTCCAATTTCCTGTCAGACATCTTGAACTAGATTTCCCATAGACATTTTAAACTCACCATATCCAAAATGGAACTTATCTTTCCCCATCCTCTCAATCTAGCACTCTCAACCTAGGAATCATCTTGGCCTCCTCATTCTCTCATATCCAAGTTGTTGCCAAGATCTATCAATTTCACATTTGCAACATCTCTTGAATGTTCCTCCTTTCCTCCTCTGTACTGACACCACTAACAGTACAGTTCCTCAGCATCTTATGCCTGGACCATTCTAATAACCTGTTAGTGGGTCTACCTGCCTCAAGTCTTTCTCCACTCCAATGCATCCCCCATTCAGGCATCAAAATGATTTTCCTAACACAACTCTGACCATGTCACTCCTCTACTAAATAAACTGCACTGGTTCCCTATCACTTCTAGGATCGAATACAAAATCCTCTGGCATTCAAAGTCCTTTATAATCTAGTCTCTTCTACCTCTCTAGCCTTCTTATACCTTACTCTCCACCACATACTTTTTGATCTACTGACACTGGCTTCCTGATTGTCTCACAAACAAGACATTTCATCTCTCAGCTCTGGTCATTATCTCTGATTTTTCTCCATGCCTAGAATGTTCTCCCTCCTCATCTCTGCTTCCTAGCTCCCTTAGTTTCCTTTTAAGTCCCAAATAAAATCCCACCTTCTTCAGGAAGCCTTTCCCAGCCCCTCTTAATTCTAGTGTCTTCCCTATCTTAATTATTCCCTTTTTGTCTTGTATATAATTTGTGCATAGTTGTTTATTTCTTGATTCTCCCATTAGGTTGTGAACTCCTTGAGGGCAGTGATTGTCTTTTGCCTCTTTTTGTATTCCTTGTGCTTACTATAGTACCTAAAATATAATAAATAATAAATGTTTATTGACTGAGTGACTGATGACCTGAGAGAGAATTGAAGGGTGGAGGGTTTTGAGGTCATGGTGAGAATGGAGACCAAAGTTAAGAATCATAAGGCAAAGGGAAAGACAGAATGATAAAATATTATGATTAGATAAAGAAATTTCAGGTGGGCCAAGATGGCAGAGTAGAAACAGCATTTCCAATGTGCTCTGCCTCACACAAATTTCAAACAATGTGAAATGGGACTCTGAACAACTTCTGGAGCCACACCACCCACAGAACAGCACAGAGAAGCTAACCTCCCACTGAGGACAGCCCAGCAGCCCTGCAGGGAGTGGCCAGTGCAGTGCTCTGAGAGCAGGCAGCACAGCTCGCTGGGAACCGACAGCGCAGCTCGCAGAGCTGAGCCCAGGTCCTCGGTTTTAGCCTCAGGGTGGCCGGGCCTTCAGCTGGCTGGAGGGACCCCAGAACACCAGCAATTGTGGCGATCCCAGAATTATCATCACAGATATGCCTAGGACAAAGTGAGAGGTTAGTTCCCTATGGATTTTGGGACCAGTATTTGGGGAATTCGTGGCTTCCTCCCCTGGGGGCGAAAAGCTGCTAAAGAAACAGCTGCACAGAAGCTATTTTGCAGCTGTCAGTAGTGGCTCTAGCTCCTGGTCTGCGAACTGTAGGGAGATCCAGCAATCAGTCTGGGGGTTAATCGCTCTTGTTTTAAACTGCCTGGATCTGGATTGTGGTCTGGGGAGGGGGGAAGTTTGGGGTGGGTATCCAATTTGCCAGAGTGGGTGGAGGAGTTACAGAGGCCACCCAACTGGAGGAAGTTGTGAAGACCCCACGTTTTGGGCGGAAGCTCCCCTGTCTGGTGGCAGAGTCCTACTGTGGCAACAAGCCCAAAAATCAAGTAATTAAGTGGCAAAATGCCTAGGCAAATGAAACAGAATAAACAGAAAAGTTCAACATTGGACTCCTATTTTAGGGGCCAAGAGGCTCAAAGCATGGAGGAGGACTGTGAGGTCAGAACTCCTGCACCAAGTGAAAGAATAGAAGGCAATGTGAAATATCTCATGGGAAAAACCACTGACCTGGAAAATAGATCCAGGAGAGATAATTTAAAATTATTGGACTACCTGAAAGCCATGATCAAAGAAAGAACCTAGAAATCATCCTTAAAGAAATTCTCAAGGAAAATTGCCCTGATGTTTTAGACCCAGAGGGAGAAATAGAGGTTGAAAGAATCCACAGATCACCTCCTGAAAAAGATCCCAAAAAGAAAACTCCCAGGAATATTATAGCCAGGTTCCAGAATCCCCAGATCAAAGAGAAAATACTACAAGCAGCCAGGAAGAAACAATTTCAATATTGTGGAAACACAATCAGAATAGCCCAGGACCTGGCAGCTTCTACACTGAGGGATCGAAGGGCATGGAATATGATATTCCAGAGGGCAAAAGAACTGGGAATGAACCCAAGGGTCACCTACCCAGCAAAACTGAGTATTTTGTTTCAGGGAAAATATGGTCATTCAGTGGAATAGAGGACTTTCAAGCATTCTTGAGGAAAAAACCAGAGTTGAATAGAAAATTTGACATCCAGACACAAGAAGCAAGAGATGCCTGAGAAGGCAATCAGGGAAAAGAAATCAAAAGGAACTTATCAAAGTTGGACTATTTACATTCCTACATGGAAAAACAATAACTGTGTTTGATGAAACCTTTCTCATTATGAAAATAATTGAAGAAGGGTACATGGCATATGTTCACAGGTATGCATGGATAGAGGGCACAAGTTGAATTTGATGGGAAGGGGTGATTCTTTTTTTTTTTTTGGAGGGAGTTGGGGTTGGGTGACTTGCCCGGGGTCACGTGGCTGGGTTTTTGTTTGTGTGTTGGGTGTCTGGGGCCGGATCCGAGCTCGGGTACTTCTGGCTCCGGGGCCAGCGCTCTGCTTGCTGCGCCACCTAGCCGCCCCAAGGAAGGGATGATTCTGAAGGGGTGAAGCCAAGAGGTGAGAGAGGAAAGTAGCAAGAGGAGATGGAGAGAGACAGGGTAGGGTAAACTATCTCATGTAGAAGAAGCAAGGGGAAGTAGTTGCAGGGGGGGGAAGAACAGGAAGGCAAAAAGGCAAAAATATATTCTCATTGAAGTTGGCTCAAGGAGAGAATAGCATACATACTAAATGGAATATCTCACCCGCACTCACTCTCCTGAGTAGGGGAAAGGGGGATGAGAGGGGGGATGATGGAGGGGAGGGCAGTCTGGGGGGATGGGAGGTTGGAAGTACCCACTATCAAAGAGGGACAGGATCAAGGTAGGGAATGGACCAGGTGGGAGGTGAGACGGGTGGGAGGGAAATATAAGCAGTCTTTTACAATATATCTACTATGGTAATGTTTTGCATAGCTATACATGTACACCACATACTGAATTGCTTATCTTCTCAGAGGGAGTGGGTGACAAGGGAGGAAGGGAATGGATCTGAAAATCGAAGTTTTAAAATTAATTGTTTCATAAGATGTCCAGGCATTGGGGCTCAGAGATTCACCTTGCCCTAATGGCAAAGTCGAAGGGGGTATGGGAGAAGATATGGGAGAGAGCAGATTGGATGAGGGGATATCTGGTGGGACTGCTATTCTGGGGTGGTGGGTAGGGAAAAAATGGGGGAAAATGTAACTCATAATCTGGTGGAAATGAATGATGTAAACCAGAAGTTAATAAAGCATTTGTTTAATTAAAAAAATACAAAAAAAAAGGAATTTCAGAGTTGAACGTAGAAGTAGAACACTAGACCAAGGATACTTCTTCTTGCATAGAATCGAAATAAATGTTGAAATGAGTTTCAGCAAGGTCTATGTGCTTGCTATGGATTTGCTTTTTCAAAATTTAGTATTCACAGTTTTCCTCTTGGAATGTAAAACATAGAAAGGAATTTAGGAATCAACTAGTTCTACTATCCCATTTTACAGATGAGAATATTGAGGGGATAGACAGATTAAATGACTTGTTTGTTATACAGATAGATAGTGGCAAAGCTGGGATCTGGGTCTTTTGGCTTCCAATTCTATGCTTTTCCATTCTCACTCTGCCATTTACTTATAACACTTTATAATTACTTCTTAATTAATGCAACTATCATAGCAGATCTTCCTCCCTCCCTCCCTTCCTCCCATCCTCCATCCTTGTCTCCCTCCCTTCTTCCCTCCCTCCCTTCTTCCATCCCTTTTTTCCTTCCTTCATTCCTTCCTTCCTTCCCCCCCTCTCTTTCTAGTACTATCTAGTATCTAAATGGCAGTTCTTATGATGCATATGGTGCTTGAAGATTTTTAAAGAACTTTTAACAACAGCCCTGAGAGGTAGGCAATACATGTATTATTCTCTACATTACTGTAGAAGAAGAAGAAAGCTCTCTGATGCTTGTTTGGAGATGCATAATCATTTACAAAATTCCCTTTCAGCAGGTCAGGCCTCTGGAGCCTCCCTTTACCAAAGAAGCCCGTCTCTGCTTCTCATCACTGCCCTGAGAAGCTCTATCAGAGTCCCTGACTGAGCTTTTTGTGTAGATAATTGATACATACTAGTACAATTGAGCTGTTTTCATTCAACTGGTAAACAAAGCTGCAGATTGCTCTTTATACATACTGGAGTGAGAGGAGATAGTGTTTGAGGATGCTTCCCAAAAGAAGTAGGACTAAGATAGACCTTAAAAGATGGGTAGCCTTTAGATGGGGAGGGGAAGATTTTTGGCCTTGGGGAGAAGGTTGGTGGATTTAGTCACAAGTTCCATCAAGTACAAATGCACTGGATTTAAGAGTCAAGGGGACTGGATTTCAGTCATTACTACATAACTTCATAGTTTTGTGACCTTGGGCAAGTAACAACTTCCAGAATTTTCATTTTTCTTATCTAGAAAAACAGGTACAATAATCCTAGTTCTATTTAACTTCACACAGAGACCTTTCATATCTGAAAATTTCAGTCAAAACTCCTTAATCCCACCTGTTCCTATCTATCCCTATCTGTTCATTTGTCTTCTCCTTATTTCCCAGGATTCTTTCAAGCTTGGATATCTCTGAACTCTCTGGCTACAGGGAACAATGGCTTCGTCTACTAACTCCTTTTCAATACTGGTTAATTCTGTTTCATACTATTCAATTCTTCCCACTCCAACTTCTGCCAATTCAGACCAAGCTGTCAAATTCAAATGTTACTCTCCTACAAACCACTCCCCCAGACCACCTAATATTACCCAGAAGTCCTCTTTTTCTTTCCATTAATGTCACCTATCTCCTTAGGGAAGCTGCTGTTTACTTGTCTTTTATCTATTATTCCAACTGGAACTTCTCCTAGCCACTAAACTTCCCCTCCCCCACCTGGGCTATCCTAAATTTTGTTTATTAAACAGTAACTTTACAAATTAATGTGCACTTATTAGTGGTAATGATACATTTGGAGAATATTGAACGTTCTCCAAGCAGGACAACAAGATGCCCCAATGGTATGTTGGAAATTGTGACCCTTCCCAAGATGTTGGCTCTTCCAGTCAGCTGAGGTAAGCCCACCCATTGCTCTGTGTTTGTGCACTGCCTTGGTGACCCACTGTGTGTCAGAGTTTTGTCTGATAGCTTTATGGAATGAGTCAATGAAAATAACCTCAAAGAATTTGTAGGATGAAGCTTCACCTGTCCAATAGGAATTCAAGACTTTTAGGGCCCCTCAGGGCCTCAGCACACTCTTCTGCTGCAGACTGAAGGTTCCTGGCAAACTTCAGCGGATTAACCCCAAGATGCATAGATTTACCATCCTTGGGAACTTAATGCTTTTGTTCACCATGGCAATCATGAAAATGTTAGAGGATATAAACTTATTTGGCCTTGTGTCCCAGTCTATGAGCTTTATTGGGTCTGGTGATTTGGGGGGCTTGATGGAAAACAGATAACTGGCAGTACTGTCATCAGTACAGTAGGAGGAACCACATGGCATCCAAGTGCTTCTTCCTCCATGATTTTTGTATGTATTTGTAGCCTCTCATCTTGGCTTATGTCTGTCTGATGGTTGCCACTAAGTGGAAAGGAAGCCTAACCTTAGAATATAAAGCATAGTTTCAGAATATTCAAATAGACATCTAACCTAGAATATAAGGGAAGCAACCAAAGGACCAAAAGATGCTCCACTGCAGTTATACATAATAGAAACATTCTCTTTAACTCTTCCCTAACATAATAATCCCCTGAAGCATTCTGGGTGGAGTTTGTACAGTGATGAACATTCTTAACTTTGAGACTTTATTCATATGCCTTCCAAAAAAGTCAATATCTGTGTCTTATCTCCCCTCTAGATGACAATCTCATGGAGACAAAGACCCTGTCTTATCTAAATTTTGTATCATTTGCCAATTTTTGAGATGTTAATACTCATACTGAAAACTGAACAACCAGCTCTCACAAGCTGGTATGAGCTGACTCTAGCATAGTATGTCTGCCATATTGGGATTAGCCTAGATAATTTTGGAGTATTATTTGTCTGTCACCAGATGATTGACTGATTGCCATGGAAACTCTAGGAAAGTAGTGTGGTACAGTGGAAAGAGTACTTAACTTGGAGTCAGGGAACTTGATTTCAAATCCCAGCTCTGACCCTTATTGTATGACTATGGGCAAGTTACTTAACTTCTCTAGGTCTCAATTTTCTCATCTGTAAAATGAGGGAACTGGACTAGATGGCCTCTAAGATTCCCACCCATTCCCACAGTCTAAATCTATGATCCTTCTAAATTGTAAAGGCATTTGACTTGCATTTTTGGAAGGAGCATTAATATGGGTAAAATATACTTAAAGTATACACACCAACATGGGAATCCTCTAACCTGGGAATAGATGTATAGTAAAGAATACTTGAGTGACAATAAAAGGGAGAACAGAAACGGGGTTATTGTGAAAGTGTGTCATATTCTACTAAACCAGAGAGCAAACATGGATGATACTTTCCTGATGACAGACCTAACACCAAAGCAAAATGTAATATGGATTAAGAACATTAATTATCTGGCCATTTACTGAAAATCTCATTCCACTAAAAACAGAGTGTTTGGTAAATGTTGATAATTGCTAGTAATTTTATTAGGTGGAAATAAAAATAATGTGTAAATAAAAATAAGAACTACTATGAACCTAATTTTAACCAACACAGAGGAAATAGTTGGTCAATACAATAAAAACTTCATAAAAAATGACCATGTCATTTCAGTTAATGATAACCAAGGAAAGAAATATTAACTAGCTCAAAATGACTCAAGATGGAAAGAAGGCTCTGAAATATTAAATTCGGAGAAAATAATTTTAGTTAACCACTCCATCAATTATGTCACCTCAGGCTCTCATTTAGTTCAACTCTCCCCTTTACAGATGAAAAAACTGAGACTCACAAAGACTCCTCCTGCACTTAGTTTTGAAAAAATGCATACACAGTAAAGAGATCATAGAATCACAGAGTAACAGTCCTGGAAGGAGCCTCAGAGATAATCTGGTCCAACTCATAATCAAAGAGGAACTTCCTCTATAATATTTTTGACAGGCAATTATCTAGCCTATGCCTGAAGACCTCCAGGAACTGGAAATTCACCTCCTCCCGAGATCATTCTACTTTTGTTGTTCAATCATTTTTTTCATTCATGTCTGACTCATCATGACTCCATTTGGGGTTGTCTTCGAAGAGCTACCAGAGTGGTTTCCTTCTCCAACCCATTTTCTAGAGGAGAAAACCGAGGCAAACAGGGTTCAATGACTTGCCCAGGGTCACCCAGCTAGGAAGTGTCTGAGGCCGGATTTGAACTCAGAAAGCTGAGTCTTTGGGACTCCAGGTTTAGTACTCTAACCACTGTGCAAACTAGCCGCCCCGTTCTACTTTTAGATACCTGTGATTGTTGGACAAGTCTGCCTTATGTCGAGGCTGATGTGTGCGATTTTTATGCATTGTTTCCATCTCTGACCTCCGAGACGAGACATTAGCAACTATTGTGCTACAAGAAATGATAAGCTTGGGCGGAGCCAAGATGGCGGAGTAGAAACAGCTCATCCAAGCCACTCTGCCCCCAGATTCCCCTCAAATGATGTAAAAGGGGACTCTGAACAACTTCTGGAGCCCCAGCACCCACAGAACGACACAGAGAAGCTAAACTCCCGCTGAGGACAGCCCAGCAGCCCTGCAGGAAGGACCAGCGCAGTGGTCTGGGAGCCGGCAGCGCACAGAGCGCAGGGAGCCCAGTGGAGCCCATGTCCCCATGAGCCGAGGTTTTAGCCCCAGGGCGGCAGGGCCAGCAGCCGGCTGAAGGAACCCCAGAACACCAGGAGCTGTGGCCACTCCAGAATTATCAACATAGACTTGCCTAGGACAAAGTAAGAGGTTAGTGTCCTATGGACTTTGGGACTGGTATTAGGGAATGCGTCGGCTCCCTCCCCTGGGGGCTAGAAGCCGCTGAGGACAAACGCCATTTTGTAGTTTTCAGAGGCAACGCCCGCTCCCAGCCTGCAAATTTGTAGGGAGATCCAGCAATCAGTCTTGGGGGGTAATCGCTCTTGCTTTAACCTCCCTGGATCTGGATTGTGATCTAGGGTGGAAGTTGTGGGTGGGTTTAGAGCTTGCCAGAAACGGAAGTTGCCCCCCACACGTTCGGGACGAAAATTCCTCTCTCTGGCCTTAAAGCCATAGTGTGGCAACAAGCCCAAAAGTCAAGCAATTAAGTGGCAACATGCCAAGGCAAAGGAAACAGAAAAATGCAACCCTAGACTCCTATTTTGGGGGCATAGAGCAGGAAAAGGACTGTGAGGTCAGAAGTCCTGCTCCAAAAGCCCCAGGGGAAAACATGAGCGGGTTGCAGGCCATAGAGGACCTTAAGAAAGACTTTAAAAATCAAATAAGTGGAGGAAAAATTGGAAAGAGAAATGAGAAGGATGCAGGAAAAGTATGAAATGAGGGTCAACAGCCTGACTGAGGAAAACAACACCTTAAAAAATAGACTAACTCAAATGGCAAAGGAGGCCCAAAAGGGCAATGAGGAGAAGAATGCCTTAAAAAGTCGAATTTGCCAGATGGAAAAAGAATCTCAGGAGTTCACTGAGGAGATTCATTCCTTCAGAGTTAGACTGGAGCAAATGGAAGCTAATGATTTTATGAGAAATCAAGATGCTGTTAAGTAGATCCAAACAAATGAAAGATTAGAAGGCAATGTGAAATATCTCATGGGAAAAACCACTGACCTGGAAAATAGATCCAGGAGAGACAATTTAAAAATTATTGGACTACCTGAAAGCCATGATCAGGAAAGAACCTAGAAATCACCCTTCAAGAAATTCTCAAGGAAAACTGCCCTGATGTTTTAGATCCAGAGGGCAAAATAGAGGTTGAAAGAATCCACAGATCACCTCCTGAAAAAGGTCCCAAAAAGAAAACTCCCAGGAATATTATAGCCAGGTTCCAGAATCCCCAGATCAAGGAGAAAATACTACAAGCAGCCAGGAAGAAACAATTTCAATATTGTGGAAACACAATCAGAATAGCCCAGGACCTGGCAGCTTCTACACTGAGGGATCGAAGGGCATGGAATATGATATTCCAGAGGGCAAAAGAACTGGGAATGAACCCAAGGGTCACCTACCCAGCAAAACTGAGTATTTTGTTTCAGGGGAAAATATGGTCATTCAGTGGAATAGAGGACTTTCAAGCATTCTTGAGGAAAAAACCAGAGTTGAATAGAAAATTTGACATCCAGACACAAGAAGGAAGAGATGCCTGAGAAGGTAATCAGGGAAAAGAAATCAAAAGGAACTTATCAAAGTTGAACTATTTACATTCCTATATGGAAAAACAATAACAGTGACTGATGAAATCTTTCTCAATATGAAAATAATGGAAGAAGGGGGTGTGGTCATATGAATACATATGTGAATGTGTGTGTATATGGTTACAGTTATATATGGATAGAGGACATAAGTTTAATTTGTTGGGAAGGGAGAATACTCAAGGGATGAAATTATGAGGTGAGAGAGGAAAGTGGCAAGAGGAGATGGGGAGAGACAGGGTAGGGTAAACTATCCCATGTAGAAGAAGCAAGGGGAAGTGGTTGCAAAGGAGGGGGAGAATAAGGAAGGCTAAAAAGGCAAAACCACATTCACATTGAATTTGGTTCAGGGAGAAAATGACATACATACTAAATGGGATATCTCTACCTGCAGCAGGATAGGGGGAAGGGGGATGGGAGGAGGGATGATGGATGGGAGGGCATCCTTGGGGTGAGGGGAGGTTGGAAGTACCCACTATAAAAGAGGGACAGGATCATGTAGGGAATGGACCAGGTAGGGGGTGGGATGAGTGGGAGGGAATTATAAGCAGCCTTGTACAATATATCTACTATGATAATGTTTTGCATAGATAGACATGTACAACATATACTGAATTACTTATCTCCCAAGAAGGAATGGGTGACAAGGGAGGAAGGAAATGGATCTGAAATTTGAGGTCGTAACATTAAATGTTTCAAATATATATAAATACTATTATTAATACTCTTTTGCTTGTAATAGGGAGATAAGATGTGCAGGCATTGGGACACAAAGACTCACCTTCCTCTAATGGAAAAGTCGATGGGGGTATGGGAGAAGGTATGGGAGAGAGCAGATTGGAGGAAGCGATATCTTGTGGGACTGCTATTCTGGGAGGTTGGGTAGGGGAATAATGGGGGAAAATGATTGTAACTCAAAATCTGGTGGAAATGAATGATGTAAAACAGAAGTTAATAAAGCATTTGTTTAAAAAAAATTAAAAAAAAAAAGAAAAAAAAGAAATGATAAGCTTGATGATGTTAGAAAACCACGGATAAACTTGCATGGAACAACACAGAACAGAAAGAACAACAGAACCAAGAGAATTATGTATGCAGCAATATTGTTTTAAGAACAGCTTTGAGTGACTAAGTAATACTGTATTATTATAAATTATCATGATAATTTATATTATATTACAATAATTTATATTATATCATATATAATCACATATTATAATTGGGTATAAATTATTATTAAGTATTATAAATACTCAAATTAACTACAAAGGACATGTGAAGGAAGATGCTACCTGCATCCAGAGAAAGAAAATTTATACGTATAGAATGATTTTACATTCTATCTATGTGTGTGTGTGTGTGTGTGTGTGTGTGTGTGTGTGTGTGTGTGTGTGTGTGTAATGATAGCTCTCTCTAGGGTGAGCAGAAGGGAAGAGAAAAAAGGGAAAGAACAGAAAGTTACATTATAACTTTATTATATATTTAAAAGAAATACCAAGTTCTACATAATAGATTTGCAGTTTCATGTGCAATCATCTTTTCCCCCCTATTCTACTATGTTATGGAAATGCTTGCTTAATTTCTTAAATTCAGAATAAAATAAACTAAAAAAAAACAACCATTCATGTTGGGGAAAAAAAAAACTTAAGGATTTTATTTGACTACAATCTCAATATTCACCAGCAAGGTGATGTAATAGCAGAAGAAGAAGAAGAAGAAGAAGGAGAAGAAGAAGAAGAAGAAGAAGAAGAAGAAGAAGAAGAAGAAGAAGAAGAAGAAGAAGAAGGAGAAGGAGAAGGAGAAGGAGAAGGAGAAGGAGAAGGAGAAGGAGAAGGAGAAGAAGAAGAAGAAGAAGAAGAAGAAGAAGAAGAAGAAGAAGAAGAAGAAACTAATGTCTTCTTAATGCTCACGAATAGAAGAGGATTGTCGAAGAGGAAGGAACTGAGAGTCTCATGGTACTCACACCTGCTCAGAACACATCAGGAGTATTGTGTTTGGTTCCGGGTATTTCATGTTAGGAAGACCATTGACAAATTAGACCTTGTCCAGAGGAGGACAACTAGGACAGTAGAGAGACCTAAAATCATTCCATAGGAGGACATGAAGGACTTAGGAGTATTTGACAACTTGGGTGTAATATGGTTTCTTTCTTCAAATAGTTTTCACATGGAAGGTAGATAAGACTGATACTGTGTAATTTTAAAAAAGAGAACTAGGACTAATGAATGGTATAATAAAATTGGATTTGGATTTGAAGTCAGCAGATGAGTTCAAATCCAGCTTTTGCTACTCACCAAGACTTTGGGTAAGCTGCTTAATTCCTCTGATTGTCAGTTTCCTCATTTTTTTTTGGTGGGCCTAGCAGTTGGGATTAAGTTACTTATTCAGGGTCACACAGCTAGTAAGTGTCTAGTTTCCTCATTTATTAAAGGAATGAATTGGAATATATCAGTGGCTCCCAGTTTTTTTTTATTCTCCAAACTCTTTTCAACATCAACAGCATGTCATGAACCCTCAGAGTAATTTAATATACTCATAGTATTCATAAAAAATTATTTATTGTTTAAGGAATTATACATTTTTTTAGTGTGAATCCCTTAAACAGCCCTCTAAATCCCCAAGGGGTACATGGACCACTAAATGGGAACCAGCAGAGTAGATTATCTCCAAATTCCCTTCTAGCACTAATTCCCATGGCTCCATGTTAGAGCCAAGCAGATTTCAATTCAACATAAAGAACTCCCTAATAACTAGAGCTGTCTAGCAATGGAGTGGCATGCCTTATGAGGTAGAGAGCTCCCTGTCATTGAAAATGCTCAAACAAATGCTAAATGACTGGGCATTAGCAGTGCTGTGGAAGACATTAAAACATCAAGCATGGATTGGACTAAATTGACTACTACGGTCCCCTCCAATTTTAGAATTCTATAATTCTATGAATTAGGTGATCATAGAGGCAGGAGGAAAAATAGGAAGTATAGTCATTAACTTACCATTAGGCATTGACCATAATGATAAATCAGTACACTCAGGCCTTTGGCTATGACTTTGGCAAGGAAATTTGGGTGGGAAGGGATCCAGGAACCTATTTCCCAACTCTTGCTCTCCCCCAGGAGGCAGCAGAGTACTGGGGAAAAAGTACTGAGCCTGAATTCTAAAGACCATGACTCAGATCCTAGGCCAGATAATTACTACCTGTGTGATCCTGCACAGGTCTCTTAATCTCCCTAGTCCTTCATTTCCACATTTGTAGAATAAGAGGGTTGAACTAGATGACCTCTGAAGTACCTTCTAGCCCTCCCTCTATGGTTTCTCTCCTCCTTCCCCCTACCCATGTGTGTTATCCTGATGTATTACTAAGAGACAGTATGATAATTCCCATTTTACACTTGAGAAATCAGGCCTGTGGAGCTTAGATCACAGCTCATCTCTGAGCCCTAAGGTATATTGCTGCGCCATCTGTAGGGGTGGCGTTCTCTCAGGTGACCTCCATGTGGCTGGCTGTTGAGCCTAGGGCTATTGAATGTGGGGAAGGGTTGGCAACATTGGTTTTGAAAGGGCACTTCAGCCTGTCTGTCCTCAGGCAGCAAAGAGGAGATGGCACATAGGGATATTCTGGGCTTCCGCTCCTTCTCTCCTCCCCAGGTAAAAGCAACTCAGTGGTTTACAAAACGGCACTTTAAACTATTTTTACAATTGCATAAAAGAACTGGAGGGCGGCCGTGCTTCTCCACTGTGATTTAGATGCTAGTGGTAAATTGCAGCCTTTGACAGAAATGGCCAAGATTTATTGCCAGAATCAATAGCTGATTCCCACAGTCCAACAACTTGGAGAGCTGAAGAATATGAGGTTGCTGGAGGGAAAGATCATTCCTAGGCCTGGGTGGGGGAGGGCAATACGAAGGCAATAGCAGTCACATCCATCCACTCCACAAAGTGTTGTTCAAAGAGACTTTGCTTTGGTTCCCAAACTTCTCAGTGTGTTCCAATAGCCTAGTCTTTCCCTAGCTTGCGTGAGTCATATCTTCTAGGGAACCAATAGGAACTAGCAGGAACATGCCTGGTTATTTTGTGTCTTAGGAGGAATTTTAGAGCCTCTAGCTAGAAATGGCTCATGTGATTTCTCTCCTGAGAACCCTTCTAGAAATCCCTAGGGGGATGGGACATGACCCCCAGAGGTAACCAATAAGAGGATAAGAAGATGGGTCATATATTACTCTCCTCATGATAGCCACTGCATAACCCTATTTCCTTTCATTAATTAATACCCCGAACCACACCACTCTGTCCCCTCTTCCCTTTGGCTCCCTGTGACTATATGAGCTTCCAACACCTCCCTTTCTCTTCTGGACGTAGGTCCCTTAGGGTAGCTATAACTTAATTAGGACTCACGTATCTCACCAGCAGTTACACAAATAAAATCTCTCCTGTCTCCAGCATACCTATATTGTGACCTCCATATCACTTGTGGCAATGACAGGTGCCCCTCAGTTGTGGGCTCTGCATTCTTGGGCAGTGAACAATAAGTAAGGACCCTGGCTTTGCCTTCCCTGCCCCCACCCCTTTTTATTTTCAGTGAGACAAGGTGAGTCACACAAGTGAGCTGGTAAGTTCCAGTTGTAGTCTAAACAGTATAGTGTTTTGTACATAAAAACTCAATGAAATTTCATTTAATTCATTATTCATCACAGATACAAATCCTTATATTATTTCCCCTCCCCAAGCCCAGTCCTTTCCTAGACTTCTTTATTTCTGTCAATAGGACCACCAACTTTCCAGCCACCACATTCAGTGCCATTCTATTCCTCCTCTGCCTTGCCTTCCATATCCAATCTTTTGTCAAGTCCTGTCAATTCTTCCTCCATAAGAGCTCTCAGATTCATCCCATTCTCTCCACTCACAAGGCCACTCCTCTCTTTTAGGACAACATCAATTCTTGCTTGGACTATTGAAATATCATCCTAACTGGTCTTTCCAGCCTTGTCACTCTCTATGTTAATCCATCCTTCACACAGCTGCCAAATGGATATTCCTAAAGCACAGGTCTGATCATGTCATTCTCCTACTCAACAAACACCATTATCTCTGGGATCAAATATTATTTCATCTTTAGCTCATCTTTTTAAATGTCCATTTTGGTATGTTTTACATTGTACATAATTATTAACAGAGCCGTGCATGTATATAATTTATTTATATGTAATTAAACTTATATGCAGCTAAGTGGTGTGGTGGAAAGAGTGCCAGACCTGTAAGTCAGGAAGACTCATCTTCCTAAGTTCAGATCTGACCTCAGGCACTTACCAGGTGTGTGACCCTGGGCAAGTCACTCAACTATGTTTATCTCCGTTTCTTCATCTGTAAAATGAGCTGAAGAAGGAAATGGCAGACAACTCCAGTATGTCTGCCAGAAAAACTTCAAATTGGGGTCATGAAGTGTCAGAAACAGTTGAAACGAGTCAACAACCAACAACAACAGCAATATAGTGTGGGTGTGCTCTAAAAATTGATAGGGCTTACGATAAAAAAGTTTAAAACTATGGGGCTGCTAGGTGGCGCAGTGAATAGAGCACCAGCCCTGGAGTCAGGAAGACGTGAGTTCAAATTTGACCTCAGACACTTAACACAAAAACTAGCCATGTGACCTTGGGCAAGTCACTTAACCCCAATTGCCCTCTAAAAGGAAAAAAAAAGTTAAAAACTACTATGATATATGACTATGCAAGAATAAAATATTTCGGTATTTGTCCCTATAAGGTATGTTGGCATATATGGATTCCATAGGTGATCAGGTAATGGAGGTACCAGCAGGTAGTTCTGACCTTCTGAAAGTTCATTAAAACCGTCCTTGGGATGACCTGAAAATAATGTAAGGGAAGGTGGGGAAGGAAGGCCAAATGGTCCCATGGCAATGGTCTACAAGGGCACTGAGACATAATTTGTGAAGGCATCAGGGACAGAGCACATACAGTCTTCTGGGACACCACATAAAGGCCAGGAAGGAAGGAGATAAGCTTTATTAAGTGCTTACTATGTGCCAGGCACTCTGCTAAGTGCTCTACAAATATCTCATTTGGTCCTCATAACAACTCTGGGAAGTAGGAGCTATTATTACCTCCATTTTCTAGTTGACAAAACAGAGGCCGATAGAGGTTAAGTGGCTTGCTCCAGGTCCTATAATTAGTAAGTGTCTGGGGCAGATTTTGAGCTCAAGTTTTCTGACCCCAGGCCCAGAGCTTTACTCAATTTGTCACCTCCCTGCCTCTGCAGGTGTGAGGATAAAAGAACTTCAGGAATGGTTACAGGCAGATATTAGGTACCCTAGAACTATACGGCTGGGCCCAGGCAGGGAACCAAGACTGTGCATTAAACATAGAGACAAATCTCCTGTTTTTAGGACCAGTTTCTGAATTGAATAAGAGGTGATCCTTTTTTTGTAGCCACATATAAATAGGCTCCTTGAAATCTCTGATGTCTCTGGCACTGGAGTGTCTTTACATTTGTTTTGAATAATCAGTTATGGAAAACATGGTCCAAATCCCCACCTCATACATTT
The DNA here is from genome assembly GCA_011680675.1 of Gymnobelideus leadbeateri. Classification (NCBI taxonomy): domain Eukaryota; kingdom Metazoa; phylum Chordata; class Mammalia; order Diprotodontia; family Petauridae; genus Gymnobelideus; species Gymnobelideus leadbeateri. The sequence goes on along the minus strand of WOXC01009676.1, from coordinate 60,959 downwards.
CCCTCTATTACCAGTCTATGCAGCAGTTACCAACTGAATAGCAAAAGTTGCAATGCAAACAATAAAAGTTAACACTATAGTATAGCCATTCTCTGTCCCATACACAAATGAAGGCAATGGTCTAAATTTCACCAAATGGAAGGTGATGGAGTAGAAACTCCCCAAGGAAAACATACAAAAAGGGAGAAGGGATATTGTTCCTCAGAGGATGGATGGACTCCCCATTGTGCTTTCAGTGGCTAGCATAGAGATCTGCTAACATCTCTGGGCAATCGGAAATAAGATGCACCCTCTTAGCTTGATCCTATAGTACTGGATTTGGGGGATACTATTGCAACATCCCTTTTTGGTCTTCCTCCTACCATCTCTCATCTTCAACCCTAGTCTCTGAACATTGTCTCTTTGTCTCAGAGTGGTTCAAGAAAATCCTAGGACTCTTCAGACCAAGTCCTGTAGCTTCTCCCTGCTACTCCTTTCTTCCTTCCTTCCTTCCTTCCTTCCTTCCTTCCTTCCTTCCTTCCTTCCTTTCTTTCTCTTTCTTTCTTTCTTTCTTTCTTTCTTTCTTTCTTTCTTTCTTTCTTTCTTTCTTTCTTTCTTTCTCTTTCTTTCCTTCTTTCTTTCTTTCTTTCTTTCTTTCTTTCTTTCTTTCTTTCTTTCTTTCTTTCTTTCTCTCTCTCTCTCTCTCTCTCTCTCTTTCTTTCTTTCTTTCTTTCCACTTTCTTCCTTTCTTCCTTCCTTTCTTTACTTTGGCTCCCCACTCTTTTCTCTCTTTACCAAGTTTACATTGCCTGAGCCAATCTCTGAGCCTGAAATAACTTTCCCAGGATTTTGACTGCCTGGACTTTCTCAAATGAGCAGCAGTTACCCACTTTTGCCATGATGGGCCTGATGTTGTAATGGAAAGCTCCCATTAAAGACAGCTTGACCCTATTAATACTTTAACCAAACCATGGACTCTTGAATATCTCCACTATAATGGACCCCTCACACTGCCCCCTCATGCATATGAAATCTGGGGAAGAACATTTCAGGAACTGAAACTAATTTTTTTCTGGTGCTCTCTGGCTCCTGGATCCCTTATTCCCCAACCAATTGTTCATCACATGTTATTTATTTCATTGTCTTCAGGGATCTCTAATCCCTTTGTTCCTGAGACTTCTGTGGGGGACTCTCTCCCTCTTGCTGGTGACTTTGTATTTTCCCTGGTAACTACCTTTCTAGTAAATCTATTCTCCCATGAAAGATACAAGGAGTATGAAGAAAGGAGAATAGCAAAGTGTGCTGATAGGGGAGTTAGACATGGAGCCCTCTTAGATTTTTACAGGTTCTGTACTCTTCCATTCTTCTGAGCAGAAAAATCACTTCTATTTTACATATAATGAAATGCCTTAAAGCTACGATGGAATTGAGCACTGTAATAATCGATACTCGTATTTGTTATAAAGAGGAGAGTGGCTTTTATCTGTGAAGTTATTTGGTGTGACTGGGAATTGATCTTTAGGACTTGATGGAAATATTCTTTTTTTTTTTAATGACCTCTAGAGAGGAGTCTGGTGGTAAGTCACACTGAGAGAAGAAAACAGGAAACATTGGTTTCCAATATAGTTGGAACTAAATCGTTCTAATCAATTCATGTCAGCACTCTAAGCCTCAGTTTCACTATCTGCACAATGGTAATCATAATTTGTCAAAATGTTTTACTGAGACATCATGGTGAGTAATGCCAGAGAATGTGTCAAATAAAGAATTGTCTGTTGGCTGTCTATCTTATCCAACCTACCTAAACTCTCAATGTTCACCCCTGCCTTCTTTCCCTACATTATAATAAGTCTCTTCATGTGAGATAATTTACCCCATTCTGCCCCTCCCTTCCCTCTTCTCCCAGTGCAACCCTCTTTCTCACCCCTTAATTTTTTTATATTATTCCATCAAAGTCAACTTACACACACGCCTCCTGTCTATGTATACTCTAACTGATTTAAATGAAAGGAAAAACATTGGTTGCAATATTGTTAGACTACTATGGGCACCACTGTTTGTTCCTCAGTCCTTTAGTTGCCCAATCCAACCCTTCCCCCAGTCCAAATCTCCATAATTAGTGGCAGCTTTCAAAATCTAGGGCAGGTAGACCTGCTTAATTACCTTTAAAGGGTAATTTAAAAATATGCTAGGTCACTGGTCTTAAATGCATAGGTTGGGATATCTGAATAGATATATGATGACTACTTACAAAAAGTACTTCATAAATGTCTATTGGCCCATTGGACTGATGGAGTGACAGACTGATTGGGAGATTGATGGAGAGTGACTGGCTGAGCAAATGACTGAGTGACTGGCTGAAGGATTGGTAGAAGGACTAACTTAGGTGGCTGAGTGAATGATCAAATGAGGGGGCTGTGACAGTGAGAGTGGGTAAATGAGTGGCTGATTGAGTGACTAAGGGACTGACTGACAGGCAGGGAACTGACTGATGGAGAGAACCTGGACTTTATTTCCTAGCTGTCCTTGAGGAGTTCTGGATCTCATAGTCATTGTTAAGGGAAGTAATCCATTTCTAATGATTCCATACGCTCCATGACACTTTCTTCTCTGTAAATAATATCTGATAAAGAGAGGTGTGAGCCTACTTTACTGTAGCAAGAGCATATTTAGCCGTTAAGTGCTTGCTTTTCCACTCCATTGACTTCCCCTATTTATAGCCATTCCAGTGGAGAATTCTCTTTATAATCATTTCATGCCAGCTGCTGGTTTCCTTATCTTATTCCTAAAGGATGACCTGCAGGTGCCTCCCTAATGCCGCTTCTCCAGAATTGGGTTGGGATGTCCCAGCCAGGGAGGAGAGAGAAGATTCATTGTGAGACTGACTTATCTCCTCTGCTTTGAATCTCTTCCAATACCTTTCTGTTTGGTTGAAAGTAATCTTTTCCCTGATTTCACAAGGTGGTGGTGGGACTTCATGGAAGCTGAGAGAATCTTGGGAATGGTGGGTATTAGAGGAAATGGGAATGAACTGATACTGTTTAAGCATTGAGATGAGACCATTTGGGGATTTCTTATATAGCGTACTCCATCTGACATTGCTAATTGGCTCTGTATAAACACCACTGATTGAAACAATGGTTTCTAGAGTTAGACCATCAAGTCTATCTCTGTATCATCTATATGTACGAGTCTCTCTGTGGTGATTGGCTTAATTAAATGGGTTTAACTGTCATCTCCATGTACATAACCCATAGATCGTTATCTGACCGCTCTTCATGCTCCTTTGTTGGAACCTTGTCCAGATTATGCCCTTTAACGATAGGTATCCCTCTGAGCTCTGTCCTGGGCCCTCTTCCCTTCTTCCTCTAAACTACTTCACTTCGTGATCTCATTAGCTTCTGTGGATTTAATCACCACCTCTATACTGATGATTTCAGATCTACCTATCCTGCTCCTATTTTTCTGTTGACCATGTATATCGCATTTCCAACTACCTTTCAAACATCTTAAACTCGATATCTAGTAGACATCTCAAACAAAACATGTCCAAAACAGAACTTATCTTTCTCTGGAATGACCCCCTCCCCATGTACCTTCCAAAGCAACACCACTCTCCCAGTCCCTCAGTCTTGAAATCTAGGAGTAATTCTCAGGCTTCTCAATGTCTTACTCCATCCCCGCCATATCCAATCTGTTGCCAAGGCCTGTCAATTTCACCTTGGTGGCATCTCTTGAATACATCCCTTCTTTTCTCTGACACTGCCACCACTCTAGTGCAGGCCCTCATCATCTCAAACTTGGATTATTTCAAAACCTTTTGGTGGGGTCTGCCTGCCTCAAATCTCTCCCCATTCCAATCTATCCTCCATTCAGCCATCAAAATGACTTTACTAAAGTTCTAGTGCAATCATAACACCTTTCTATTCAATAAACTGCCTATTGCCTCCAGCATCAAATACAAAATGCTGTATTTGGCACTGGAAGCCCTTCATAACCTAGCCCCCTCCTACCTTCCTAGTATTCTTATATCTTACTTATACCTTACTCTTATATATACTCTTCAATTCAATGACACTGGCCTCTTGATTATTCCATGACCAAGATACTCTATATTTTAATTTTTGGCATTTTCTCTGTCTCCACATGCCTGGAATGCTCTTCTGCCTCAGTTCTCCTTATTGACTTTCCTGTATTCCTTTAAGTGACAATAAAATCCCATCTTATATGGGAAGATTTTTTTCCAAACCTCTCTTAATTCCCTTCCCTCCCTTAAGTTAATTTAACTTAAAAGGCCAAGGCCTCCCACTGCATACAGGTCATCTCCAGTCATCTATATCTTGCCCCTGGACCCAGATGACTCCAGAGGAGGAAATGAGGGTGATGGTTTTGCACAGCCTTGATTCACTTAAATCTAATTCACTTGCAAGTCGTGCCATCACTTTCCTGATCTCATGGTCCTCTTCAAGAATGAAGGACAACAACAAAGAACAATCTCTTAATTATCTCCAATTTATCCTGTATATAGTTTGTACATATTTGATTGCATGTTGTCTCCTCCATCAGATTGTGAACTTCTTTTTTATTAATTTATTAGTTGAGTTTTAGTTAACAAGATTCAGTTCCATAGTTCCTTGATTTTCAAATTTCCTTTCCCTCCCTCCCCCCGCCCGCCCCCAACAGCATATACTCTAGTATAGGATCTGCAAATACATTCATATTAGACATTAGTCCAATTACAAAGGCATATTGTACTAGGTGGGATGAAAAATGGTAAAGAAGAAATAAAACCAAACAATGAAAAGAAAAAGATCAATTAGTTTGCTTCCATCAGGATTCAAGCTCAGTTCTTTCTAGTTATATCTCTGGATGGTGCATTTCTCTCCATCATGAGTCTCTCAGGATTGACTTATATCACTGCATTGCTGAAAAGAGTCCAGTCTGCCTTAGTTGGTCATCACACATATGTTGTGTCTGTGATTGTATACAGATTTCTCCTGATTCTACTCTTCTCACTCAGCATCAGTTTGTATAAGGCTCTCCAGGTAATTATGAGATCCGTCACCTCCTCGTTTCTTATAGCAAAATAATATACCATTACATTCAGATACCACAACTTGTTTAGCCATTCCCCAATTGATGGGGACCCCTTTAATTTCCAATTCTTTACAACCACAAAAAGAGCTGCTAATATATATATATATATATATATATATATATATATGTGTGTGTGTGTGTGTGTGTGTGTGTGTGTGTGTGTGTGTGTGTGTGTGTGTGTGTGTGTGTGTGTGTCTTCCTGCCTCTTCTATGATCTCTTTGGGATATAACCCAAGAAGTTGTTTTGCTGGGTCAAAGGGTATGAAATTATTTATAGGCCTTTGGGCATAATTCCAGATTGCTCTCCAGAATGGTTGGATAAGTTCACAATTTCACCAGCAATGCATTAGTGTTCCAATCTGCCCACATCCTCTCCAGCATTTGTCATTTTCCTGTTTTGTCATCTTAGCCAATCTTACTGGAGAGATGTGGTACCTCAGAGTTGTTTCGATTTGCATTTCTCTAATCAATAGTGATTGAGAGCATTTCTTCATATGCTTATAGATATCTTTAATTTCTTTCTCTGAAAACTGCTTGTTCATATCCTTTGACCATTTATCGATTGGGGAATGACTTGTCTTCTTATAGATTTGACTCAATTCTTTGTATATTTTAGAAACAAATCCTTTATGAGAGACATAGGTTGTAAAAATTCTTTCCCAATTTCCCACCTCCCTCTTGATCTTGGTTACATTGGCTTTGTTTGTACAGAAGCTTTTCAATTTAATGTAACCAAAATTATCCATTTTGCATTTTATAATGCTCTCTAATTCTTGTTTGGTCCTAAAGTCTTCCCCTCTCTACAAATTTGAGAGGTAAACTATTCCTTGCTTTCCCAGATTGCTTACAGTATCATCCTTTATACCTAGATCATGCACCCATTTAGACCTGATTTTGGTATATGGTGTTAAATAATGGTCTATGCCCAGTTTCTGCCATATTGTATTCCAGTTTTCCCAGCAGTTTTTGTCAAATAGTGCATTCTTATCCCCCATTCTTATCCCCCTGGGGTCTTTGTGTTTATCAAAATATAGATTACTATATTCATTAATTGCTGGGTTTCCTGCACCCAATCTATTCCATTGATCCACTACTCTACTCCTCTGCCAGAACCAAGCAGTTTTGATGACTGCTGCTGCTCTACATGAGATAATTTACCCTACCCTGTCTCTCCCTATCTCCTCTTGCCACATTCCTCTCTCACCTCTTAACTTCACCCCTTAGGTATCATCCCTTCCCACCAAATTCGACTTATGCCCTCTACCCATGTATAACTGTAAACATATATACACATATTCACGTATGTATTCATATGCCCATATATGCTTCTTCAATTATTTTCATACTGAGAAAGGTTTCATCAGTCGCAGTAATTCCATGTAGGAATGTAAATAATTCAACTTTGATAAGTTCCTTTTGATTTCTTTTCCCTGTTTACCTTCTCAAGTATCTCTTGCTTCTTGTGTCTGAATGTCAAATTTTCTATTCAACTCTGGTTTTTTCCTCAAGAATGCTTGAAAGTCCTCTATTGCACTGAATGACCACATTTTCCCCTGAAACAAGATATTCAGTTTTTCTGGGTAGGTAATTCTTGGTTTTAACCCCAGCTCTTTTGCCTTCTGGAATATCATATTCCATGCCCTTTGATCCCTCAGTATAGCAGCTGCCAGGTCCTGTGCTATTCTGATTGTGTTTCCACAATATTGAAATTGTTTCTTCCTGGGGCAACTAGGTGGCACAGTGAGTAAGAGTGCCGGCCTCGGAGTTGGGATGACCTGGGATCGAAACCGGCCTCAGAAAATGAGCACCCACACATAAATAATGACTAGCCGTGTAACCTTGAGCAAGTTACTTAACCCCAATTGCTTAAAAAAAAAAAAAGAAATTGTTTCTTCCTGGCTGCTTGTAGTATTTTTTCCTTGATCTGGGAGTTCTAGAACCTGGCTATAATATTCCTAGGAGTTTTCTTTTGGGGATCTTTTTCAGGAGGTGATTGGTGGATTCTTTCAACCTCTATTTCCCCCTCTGGGTCTAAAACATCAGGGCAATTTTCCTTGAGAATTTCTTGAAGGATGATTTCTAGGTTCTTTCTTTGATCATGGCTTTCAGGTAGTCCAAAAATTTCTAAATGATCTCTCCAGGATCTATTTTCCAGGTCAGTGGTTTTTCCCATGAGATATTTCACATTGCCTTTTATTCTTTCATTTGTTTGGATCTGCTTAACAGCATCTTGATAGCTCATAAAGTCATTAGCTTCCATTTGCTCCAGTCTAACTCTGAAGGAATGAATCTCCTCAGTGAACTTTTGAGATTCTTTTTCCGTCTGGGAAATTTGGCTTTTTAAGGCATTCTTTTCCTCATTGCCCTTTTGAGCCTCCTTTGCCATTTGAGTTAGTCTATTTTGTAAGGTGTTATTTTCCTCAGTCAGGCTGTTGACTCTCATTTCATACTTTTCCTGCATCCTTCTCATTTCTCTTCCCAATTTTTCCTCCACTTCTCTTATTTGGTTTTTAAAATCCTTCTTAAGGTCCTCTATGGCCTGTAGCCAGCTTGTATTTTCATTTGGTGCTTTTGGTGCAGACTTTCTGACCTCACAGTCCTCCTCCTGTTCCATGCTTTGATCCTCTTTGCCCCCAAAATAGGCGTCTAATTTTGCATTTTCTATTTATTTTGTTTCCTTTGCTTAGGCATGTTGCTACTTAATTACTTGAATTTTGGGCTTGTTGCCACAGTAGGACTCTACCACCAGACAGGGGAGCTTCTGTCCCAAAAGTTGGGGTCTTCACAGCTTCCGGAGGTATTAGTTGGGTGGCCTCTGTGAAGCCTCCACACACTCCAGTAAGCTAGATACCCACCCCACAACCTCCCCCCAAGACTGCAATCTGGATCCAGGGACGTTAAAGCAAGAGTGATTACCCCCCAGGACTGATCCCTAGATCTCCCTACAGTTTTCAGGCCAGGAGCTGAAGCTGCCACTGAAGAGGCAAAATGGCGTCTGTGTCACGTCTCCTCAGCCACTTTTCTCCTCCACTGGAAGAAGCCGACGCGTTCCCCAAATACTAGTCCCAAAGTCCAAAGGGCACTAACCTCTCATTTTTTCCTAGGCGTATCTGTATCGATAAATCTGGAATCACCACAGCTGCTGATATTCTGGCATCCCTCCAGCTGGCTGCTGGCCAGGCTGCCCTGGGGCTAAAACCACAACATAGGTGGGCCTGGGCTTGGCTCTGAGAGAGCTGTACTGGCCACTCCCTGAAGGGCTGCCTGGCTGTCCTCAGCTGGAGGTTAGCTTCTCTGTGTTGTTCTGTAGGTGCTGGGGCTACAGAAGTTGTTCAGAGTCCCCTTTTACATGGTTTGGAAGTGGAGTGGGGGAGAGCACCTTGGAAGTGCTGTTTCTACTCTGCCATCTTGGCTCCTCCCCCTGTAAATACTTTCATATTAGACATTAGTCAGGTTACAAAGGCATATTGTACTAGGTGGGATGGAAAATGGTAAAGAAGAAATAAAACTAAACAATGAAAAGATCAATTCGTTTGCTTCCATCAGGATTCAATCTTAATTCTTTCTATTTATTTCTCTGGATGTCACATCTCTCTCCTTCATGAGTCTTTTGGGACTGACTTATATCACTGCATTGCTGCCAGTGTGTCATAGTTGGTCATCACACACATGTTGTGTCTGTGATTGTATACAAATTTCTCCTGATTCTACTCTTCTCACTCAGCATCAGTTTGTATAAGCCTCTCCAGGTAAATATGAAATCCATCTCCTCGTTTCTTATAGCATAATAATATTCCATTACATGCATATACCACAACTTGTTTAGCCATTCCCCAATTGATGGGCACCGCTTTAATTTCCAATTCTTTGCCACCACAAAAAGAGCTGCTATAAATATTTTTGTACATAAGGATCTTCCTCCCACTTCTATGATCTCTTTGGGCTACAACCCTAGAAGTGGTATTGCTGGGTCAAAAGATATGAAATTACTTATAGGCCTTTGGGCATAGTTGCAGATTGCTCTCCAGAATGGTTGATTCAGTTCACAACTCCAACAATAATGCATTAGTGTCCAATTTGTCCACATCCTCTCCAGCACTTGTCGTTTTCCTGTTTTTTCATCTTAGCCAGTCTGACCAGTAAGATGTGGTACCTCAGAGTTGTTTTGATTTGCATTTCTCTAATCAATAGTGATTGAGAGCATTTCTTCATATGCTTATAGATATCTTTAATTTCTTTCTCTGAAAACTGCCTGTTCATATCCTTTGACCATTTATCATTTGGGGAATGACTTGTCTTCTCATAGATTTGACTCAATTCTCTGTATATTTTAGAAATGAGTCCTTTATCAGTGACATAGGTTGTAAAAATTATTTCCCAATTTCCCACCTCCCTCTTGATCTTGGTTACATTGGCTTTGTTTGTACAGAAGCTTTTCAATTTAATGTAATCAAAATTATCCATTTTGCATTTTATAATGCTCTCTAATTCTTGTTTGGTTGTAAAGGCTTTCCCTCTCCACACAAATCTGACAGGTAAACTATTCCTTGCTTTCCCAGATTGCTTACAGTATCATCCTTTATACCTAGATCATGCACCCATTTAGACTTGATTTTGGTACATGGTGTTAAATAATGGTCTATGCCCAGTTTCTGCCACACTATATTCCAGTTTTCCCTGCAGTTTTTGTCAAGTAGTGCATTCTTATCCCCAAAACTGGGGTCTTTGTGTTTACCAAACAATAGATTACTATACTCATTAACATCTGGATCTCGTGCACCCAATCTATTCCATTGATCCACTACTCTACTCCTCAGCCAGTATAAAGAAATTTTGGTGACTGCTGCTGTATAATACAGATTAAAATCTGGTATAGCTAGTCCACCTTCCCTAGCATTTCTTTTCATTAATTTCCTTGATATTCTAGACCATTTGTTCTTCCAAATAAATTTTGTTACTATTTTGTCCAACTCTAAAAAGTAGTTTTTTGGTAAATTGATTGGTATGGCACTAAATATATAATTTAGTTTGGGTAAAATTGTCATTTTTATTATATTAGCTCGACCCAGCCATGAGCAATTGATATTTTTCCGATTAGTTAGATCTGACTTTATTTGTGTGAGAAGTGTTTTGTAGTTGTGATCATATGGGTCCTGGGTTTGTTTTGGCAGGTAGATTCCCAAATATTTTATAATATCTATAGTGACTTTTAATGGGATTTCTCTTTCTATCTCTTGCTGTTGAGTTTCATTAGAGGTATGCAGGAATGCTGAGGATTTATGTGGGTTTATTTTATATCCTGCAACTTTGCCAAATTTATTTATTGTCTCTAGTAGTTTTTTTACTTGATTCTCTAGGATTCTCTAAGTATATCATCATATCATCTGTAAAGAGTGATAGCTTGGTCTCTTCTTTGCCTAATTTGATTCTTTGATTTCTTTTTCTTCTCTAATTGCTACTGCTAATGTTTCTAGTACCAGATTGAATAAGAGGGGTGATAGTGGACACCCTTGTTTCACTCCTGATCTTATTGGAAATGCTTCTAGTTTAACCCCATTGCATATAATACTTGCTGATAGCTTAAAATAGATGCTATCTACTATTTTAAGGCTCCATTTATTCCTATACTTCCTAGTGTTTTTAATAGGAATGGACATTGTTCTTTGTCAAAAGCTTTTTCTGCATCTATTGAGATAATCATGTGGTTTCTGCTGGTTTTATTGCTGACCAAAAGTGTGTCTTAGAGAATATTCACACTTAGGTGGAAAAGAACAATAAGCTAGTAAAGGAGCTCATAAGCAATGAATAGACAGGAAGGAGGAAAACCAAGAAAGATTAGCAGCACTGAAGCCTAGGGAAGAGAGACTATCCATGAAGACGGGGGAAATAAGTAGTTTCAAAAGCTCTAGAGATGTCAATTTTCTATTGATTGACCCTCAAGCATATATTAAACACCCATTATGTGTCAGATGCTATACTAAGATCTGACAATACAAATACAACCATGAAATAGAGCCTGACCTCCAAAAGCTTTTATTCTCTTGTAGTTAGAATGGATACAAAGTAAAAGCTATTATATATTTCATTTAAGAGATCATTAATAACCTTACAGCAGTTTCACTTAGGTGGTGTTGTCAGAAACCAGAAGTTGAGGTACTTTGAAGTCAGTGGAAAATAAGGAAATGGAAGCAAGGAAAATAAATTACTCTCTAGGAGTTCTGACTATGAAAGGGAAAAGAGTTATAATAGTTTGAGAGAATTGCAAGTTCCAGTGGAGGTTTTTGAAAGAGAGATGAGGAATAATCAAAGTGGCAAGCTCCTGGAAGAGAAGAGATGTAATGGGTCTTGGAAACAAGAAGAACCACCTCTTCCTTAGTGATGGTAGTGATAGAGGAGTGAAAGTGATGGGGTGATGATAATGATGTATTTTAGGATCTGGAATAGGTGAAAAGAAAGAACTCGAATGAATGGAATGAGGAAGAAATAAGTGAATGAAAAATCATTTATTTACAAACTATATGCTAGGTCCTATGCTACATGCTAGGGTTACAAATACATGCAAGCAATGTAGTCACTGCTTTCAAGTAACTTAAATTCCAATAGAAAGCAAAACACATATGGGATTGGGCAGAGAAGTCAGAGAAAATAATGATTGGAATCATAGAGAGAGGAACTAAATGGTAATTTTGATTTGATTACTGATCTTCTAGATGCAGTTGAAAGGTGGCAGGGTAGAGAATGTCCTTCATGACATGGGGAGTCTGAGTTTGGGAAGGATAAGGTGAATGCTTACCAATCAGAGCCCAGGCTCCCAGGGATGAGTCCGAGTTCTATGCAGAGGTGGAGCCTATAGCCCGGGTGGCATCACATGGAGATGGCCTTGGGAATAAAGAGAATCAAGGTCTGGAATTGCAATACAAAGATTTAGGTGAGATATGAGGAAGAACTAAATGACAAGAAATTACCAAAAATAGTTAAAAGCTATAGAGCCTCCCTCACTAGAGATCTTGTAAAGTACAACAAATCCTTACCCTGGAGACACATTTCTGTGCTTTCTTAGTCTGAGTGCTTTGAATGGGTGAGGTGTCCTTTCAGGCACATATATCAGCTACAGGAATCTGAGAGTTCTTTGATAGCTCTGCACTTAATGGTAGAAAGAAGAATTAGATATTATTGTGTAAGTGCACTGAGTTCCTTGGAGAAATACACTGAATGATCATTACATTCAAAATGCAGCTGAGGCACTCCAAAACTTTCCTTATAATAGCTGCTTCCTTCCATCTGAGCAAATATCATTATTTTCACTATCCAAAAGAACCTGCTGAGATAAAGAGGAGTGAAGGGAGCTGAACCACATAGGGCAGCCACTGCAGTACTATAGTGTCCAGCATCTAGGTCTTTGAAGTTCTGGAGTTACTTCTGTTATCCTGCTCCCTACCTTCAGTGCCTCTATGAGAACCAGTATAGAATAGAGAAGTATATAAGACACTGGATTTGTGGTCAAGAAGACCTAGGTTCTAATCCCCCTGCAGATACTACCTTTGTGACTCTTGATATATCACTTAGTTTCTCTGTGCCTTAGTTTCCTCATTTGTAAGATAAAGGGATGGCAAATGATAAACTCTAAGGTCTCTTCAAGCTCTAAAATGTAAGATCCTGGGATCCTATAGAAACAAGTCTGTCTATGTCATAGCAGGGTACATGTGACAGCAGGGCAAGGATCTCAGACACTAACAACAGGTAGCTGTTGAGACTGAATCTCCAAAAAACAGATACACTATAGATATAGATAAATTTCAGATCTGGGGAAGTTGGCTAAGACAGGAAGGATCAAGAAGGACAGGCTGTAGGGTCCTGGAAGTTAGAGAGTTGCAGGCAAAACCAGTAGTGATCAGCACATACGGGAAGTAAATTTAGTTCCTAGAATAGGGGCCATGTTTTCTCTTTCCTCTGAAGTATTCTCTACTGTATGTGCATAAGTAAGGTCTTACAGGTATACAGTTAAAGTCAGAAAGACATAGGACTTCTTAATAATAGTTTGCTTGTGATTAAGGCAAAGGGGGAAGATTGAGCCTTCCCAGAGAAAGTATATAGCAAGTCTCACCCAATCTTGTGATATTCTTATCCCTCTTTGTAACCCTGTCTTCTTAAGGGTAGATTTGTTAGAAGGTATAGCCATATTGCAAAGTTTGCCAGGATTAGAATCCTGGGTCATAACCATTACAGCAGTATGGAAAACCCACTGGTATTGGAGTCAAAGAAGCTGCATTCAAATTCCAACTCACTTACCATCTTGTGACTTTGGTTAAGTCACTTAATTTCCAATTACCTCTATCTCCTCATTTGTTAAATAAACACCAAATGGACTAGATGACTGCTGAGATCCCTTCCAGATCTAGATTGTGCTCTTATGATAAAATAAAGGTGGTAACACCTAAGCTTTTGAAATCAATACTTTCATTATTTTCATTATTTCATTATTCAATAATACTTGACCTTCTTCCTGCCTCTGAACTCTTACCAGAGGAGAGGAGATCTGAACAGGAAAAAGGATATTCCCAACAAAGTTTTGAGGAAGGAGACATAGAAGACCATATAATAAATCCCAAGATAGCCTGGGACTGGGAGTTTGAATTCAATGGTCAAAATTTGAAATAGGTCTTTAATATTGCCTGGCAGATTCTGAAGAAGAGTCACTGTTAGGACCTGCCTTACAGGGCTGTCGTCAAACTCACCTCTCCAGCCACCTCTATGGCACTCCGATTGCCTTCCATGATTCCTGTTGCCCCTGTGACCCGGCTTGCCTCCACAAGCCCTTCTCCAGCTGCCCCTACAGTCTGGTCACTCTGGTCACCCCTACAATCCAGGCTGCTTCTACAACCCTCTCTCCAGCTGCCACCATAGCTCTAGTCACCCTGGTCACCCCTATGACCCGGGTTCGCCCCCACAAACCCCTAAGGGGAGCCTGCTCCTCCGAGAACAGACAAAGGAGTCCTGACACCAAGATGTAATGTCTTGCCGTTTAATCTCTTGCTCGTTTACAATCCCCTCATCTCTCTCTCCTCCTCTTTCACCTTGCCTCCATCCTTTTAGCTCTTTTCCCCTCCCCCAATTCTGTTCTCCCACATGCCTCAGCAATAACAAGCTTCTCATGGCAGGGGAATGCTCCCCTGTTAGAAGCACATACTCAATACCCCAAAATCACAAGGGAGAATACATGCCCAGGTGCCTCCAACCCTGCTTGAGTTGCTCTGTCCTTTGCCTGAGTTTTCCATGGGCTCCCAGAGTTCAGGTAGAGTCTTAAAGGGCCCCAACAAGTCACCAGTCTGATAGTGTTAGAGAGATGGCCAGAATTTGACTCCCATGGAAAACAGAGGTTCTACTCAGTAAGGAGAGGACACCTGCTTTTATAGGCTTACTTAGCCTTAAACTGTCAGATGAAGGGGTAGGCATGGTCATCCACCTAGTGGTAGTGGGAATGATTAAGAAGCTTAATACAAGGTAGGGGTAGGTGAAAGTCTAAAAGGCATAGTTTTTGTAAAAGGGATTGTTTTGAGTTTAAGATATGTCTACTAAGGACATATGGATAAGGTGTTAGAAGGTTGCTGAGACACAGAAGAAATCCAAAGAGCATTAAGTAATATCGACACAATTGTCTATACTTTGTTTGGAATGCCATTTCCCACTTGTGACCCTGATGAAACCTGGTGATTGATGGCTCCTCCCAGGTTTATTTAAGGAATCTTCTGGTTCTCAGTAGTTATTCAGAAATTCCCAGGGAGAGGAGGAGCAGCAGGTATCATATATTTTCCTAATGACCTAAGAGTCCAATTAGCAATTCAAAGTCAAGTTCTGTGTTCTCCTTTGCAGTTAGGGGTATGAAGGGTATTATTATCTACCTCTTCTCAAGTTTCCTTCATCTCTTTAGTCCCCCATCTCAGATAATAGTGCAGTATTGAATTCTCCAAGACACCATCCCATCCCCATATACAATGCCTCATAATTCTGTTAATTGCAATGACATTCATTTGTAACACCCTTTCCAATAAACATTTCAATTTTACCTCTCCCCCTTTTTTTTAAACAAATGCTTTATTAACTTCTGTTTTACATCATTCATTTCCGCCAGATTTTGAGTTACAATCATTTTCCCCCCATTATTCCCCTACCCAACCTCCCGGAATAGCAGTCCCACAAGATATCGCTTCCTCCAATCTGCTCTCTCCCATACCTTCTCCCATACCCCCTTCGACTTTTCCATTAGAGGAAGGTGAATCTTTGTGTCCCAATGCCTGCACATCTTATCTCCCAATTATAAGCAAAAGAGTATTAATAATAGTATTTATATATATTTGAAACATTTAATGTTAAGACCTCGAATTTCAGATCCATTTCCTTCCTCCTTGTCACCCATTCCCTCTGGGGAGATAAGTAATTCAGTATATGTTGTACATGTCTAGCTATGCAAAACATTATCATAGTAGATATATTGTACAAGGCTGCTTATAATTCCCTCCCACTCATCCCACCCCCACCTGGTCCATTCCCTACATGATCCTGTCCCTCTTCTATAGTGGGTACTTCCAACCTCCCCTCACCCCAAGGATGCCCTCCCATCCATCATCCCTCCTCTCATCCCCCTTCCCCCTATCCTGCTGCAGGTTGAGATATCCCATTTAGTATGTATGTCATTTTCTCCCTGAACCAAATTCAATGTGAATGTGGTTTTGCCTTTTTAGCCTTCCTTATTCTCCCCCTCCTTTGCAACCACTTCCCCTACATGAGATAGTTTACCCTACCATGTCTCTCCCCATCTCCTCTTGCCACTGTCCTCTCTCACCTCATAATTTTATCCCTTGAGTATTCTCCCTTCCCAACAAATTCAACCTATGCCCTCTATCCATATATAACTGTAACCATATACACACACATTCACATATGTATTCATATGACCACACCCCTTCTTCCATTATTTTCATAGTGAGAAAGATATCATCAGTCACAGTTATTGCTTTTCCATATAGGAATGTAAATAGTTCAACTTTGATAAGTTCCTTTTGATTTCTTTTCCTGATTACCTTCTCAGGCATCTCTTCCTTCTTGTGTCTGGATGTCAAATTTTCTATTCAATTCTGGTTTTTTCCTCAAGAATGCTTGAAAGTCCTCTATTCCACTGAATGACCATATTTTTCCCTGAAACAAAATACTCAGTTTTGCTGGGTAGGTGACCCTAGGGTTCATTCCCAGCTCTTTTGCCCTCTGGAATATGGTATTCCATGCCCTTAGATCTCTCAGTGTAGAAGCTGCCAGGTCCTGTGCTATTCTGATTGTGTTTCCACAATATTGAAATTGTTTCTTCCTGGCTGCTTGTAGTATTTTCTCCTTGATCTGGGGATTCTGGAACCTGGCTATAATATTCCTGGGAGTTTTCTTTTGGGGATCTTTTTCAGGAGGTGATCGGTGGATTCTTTCAACCTCTATTTTGCCCTCTGGATCTAAAACATCAGGGCAGTTTTCCTTGAGAATTTCTTGAAGGGTGATTTCTAGGTTCTTTCCTTGATCATGGCTTTCAGGTAGTCCAATAATTTTTAAATTGTCTCTCCTGGATCTATTCTCCAGGTTAGTGGTTTTTCCCATGAGATATTTCACATTGCCTTCTAATCTTTCATTTGTTTGGATCTGCTTAACAGCATCTTGATTTCTCATAAAGTCACTAGCTTCCATTTGCTCCAGTCTAACTCTGAAGGAATGAATCTCCTCAGTGAGCTTTTGAGATTCTTTTTCCATCTGGCAAATTCGACTTTTTAAGGCATTCTTCTCCTCATTGCCCTTTTGGGCCTCCTTTGCCATTTGAGTTAGTCTATTTTTTAGGTGTTGTTTTCCTCAGTCAGGCTGTTGACCCTCATTTCATACTTTTCCTGCATCCTTCTCATTTCTCTTTCCAATTTTTCCTCCACTTCTCTTATTTGATTTTTAAAGTCCTTCTTAAGGTCCTCTATGGCCTGCAACCCGCTCATGTTTTCCCCTGGGGCTTTTGGAGCAGGACTTCTGACCTCACAGTCCTTTTCCCGCTCTATGCCCCCAAAATAGGAGTCTAGGGTTGCATTTTTCTGTTTCCTTTGCCTTGGCATGTTGCCACTTAATTGCTTGACTTTTGGGCTTGTTGCCACACTATGGCTTTAAGGCCAGCTAGAGGAATTTTCGTCCCGAACGTGTGGGGGGCAACTTCCGTTTCTGGCAAGCTGTAAACCCACCCACAACTTCCACCCTAGATCACAATCCAGATCCAGGGAGGTTAAAGCAAGAGCGATTACCCCCCAAGACTGATCGCTGGATCTCCCCACGATTTGTAGGCTGGGAGCCGGAAATGCCTCTGAAAACTACAAAATGGCGTGTCTCCTCAGCGGCTTCTAGCCCCCAGGGGAGGGAGCTGACGCATTCCCCAAATACAGGTCCCAAAGTCCATAGGACACTAACCTCTTACTTTGTCCTAGGCATGTCTATGTTGATAATTCTGGAGTCACCACTGCTCCTGGTGTTCTGGGGTTCCTCCAGCTGGATGCTGGCCCTGCCGCCCTGGGGCTAAAACCTCGGCTTACACGGACCTGGGCTCAGCTCTGCTCCTGCGCTCTGCGCGTTGCCGGCTCCCAGACCGCTGCGCTGGTCCTTCCTGCAGGGCTGCTGGGCTGTCCTCAGCGGGAGGTTAGCTTCTCTGTGTCGTTCTGTGGGTGCTGGGGCTCCAGAAGTTGTTCAGAGTCCTTTTTTACATAGTTTGTGGGGAATCTGGGGGCAGAGAGGCTTGGACGAGCTGTTTCTACTCCGCCATCTTGGCTCCACCCCCCCCTCCCCTTTTTTATTCCTTCCTTTTATTTATTCCTTCCCCCTTCTAGGATATACTGAAAGCTAATCTTTCATTTATAGGTGCTGTGCTTACTAGTTTATTTTTTTTTACTATCTCTGTGCCTATTACATTAATTGGGGCCCCCAGGGGGTGATACTTTGCCCCTTCTTCTGACCAGACCACAATAATCATGATTAGAGATCTCTGTTCCATCTCTCACTCATTTTTCCCCCTCAGAGGGTTACTTTTGGAGAACTTGATTCCCAGAAATACTATGGTAGGAAATTCTCTGTGACCTGAATCTGAGGTTTCTTTTCTTTGTCCCTTTTCCTTATTATCCATCCAATTTGGTGTCCTAACTTTCTCTTTCTGGATCTATGAGAGACAGTGTGGTATAGTGGGCAGATTGCTAAACTTGGAGTAAGGAAGAACTTAGTTCAAGTTTGAGGTATGACACTTATTAGCTGTGTGGTCCTGTGTCATTAACCTCTCTGTCCCTCAGATTCCCTATGTATAAAATAAGAGATGACTGATAAAGTTGACTTCAGTTCTAAATCTATGATTCCATGATTCCCTTGCCTATCTCTCTCCCAATGAATAGTTTATGAAGTCCCAATAATTTTTTTCCCTAGTCAGAGGTAGTCCCAAGAAGTATGGTCCATGCTTAGAGAAGCTGTTCTAAAATGTCCAACCCCACTAAATGGAATGTCAATATTGTCTCTGTAGGACTATTCTGTGATGTTAGCCACAATGTTTCTCCTCTTCAGATGGGATCCAATTCTTAATTCTTACTCTGTGGCCTGTCCCACAATAGTATCTCTGTTCTTCCAAAGTCTCCAAAGAAAGGGAAGTAATTGAAAATCTCCATTCCACATTTCTTCCCAAGTCTTAGCCAGTCTCCTCACAGATCTTCCTCCTTCACCCATGAGGAATTCCCATCATTGAAAACATTGATTTACTAATTAAAATATTCTTTAATTTAAAAGAATGTGAAATACTAATTCATCTCTTCTTCCTAATGATTTCATGGGTCTTTTTTGTTTGTTTGTTTCTTTACTCCTTATATCTTTTCCCAACAGGTATCTTCATTCTCACAATACCTGTCATTTTTAAGAGAAAAATTTAAAAACAAAGCTTCTCATACTTGAAGCTATCTAGCTGTTAACACATAAATGTATTTATTTCCTTAGTCTTCTATTGCTATCAGAAGTTATTTAAACTTTTTTTTCTCTTTGAAGAGTTAGCATATTGAAAATTCTTCTCATTCCCTAGTTTAAAGTAACGATTCTAATTTTCCTTCTTTAAAAATTTTGATTAACCACAGCTTTGTAGGATATGTTGTTTGGGAAAATAAACTGATCTCCTTTGTTTTTATAATAACGTTTCATTTTTTGTTTTATTTCTTATAAATAAAGAATAGACTTGAACTTGATTTTCCTTGTTATGTGAAAGATTTTTCTTGGTTTTATGCAATATTTGTCATTCAATGTTCCAATTCTTAAGGCAGTGTTTTGTTTATTTTGTTTTGTTTTGTTTTTTAGTAAATTAAACTTGTGGTTTCTTTCTGTTAGTGTTCTGGGAAACATTATATTTTGACATCTGATTTCAGTTTTCTGGGCAATTTTCCTTCATTATTTCCTAAAGTATTATATTTAATATTTTTAAGCTCTATTTTTCTGGGATATCTAAAAGATATGTGATGTAGAAACCCACTCAAGCTCTCTGGGCTGGCTCTTCCACTGAGATCTAAATTTAAGTTGCCAGGACTGAGATTTATAGTGGGAGACATGCCACCTTTCCATAACTTGATGTTTTCACAGGGTTAAGTGTGTGTGTGTGTGTGTGTGTGTGTGTGTGTGTGTGTGTGTAGAGGAATTTCTGTTACTTACTTCTGTATCTCTTGAGCCCCCACCAGAGTACTTCCCATTTACACAAATCAATCAATATGATGCCATTAAAATAAAACACCTACTTATAAAACAAAAGAGGAAATTGTCATAAAATTTGCTCTTCAGTGGGCAAAATTCAGAATAATCAGGCATTGTAGTTATTCAAAACAAAAGAATAATTAAAACATCACAGTCTACTCATAAATCTCAGTGATATTTCCCTATCAATGCACATTGTATATGTAAAGGAGAGTAGGCACACATTTATAGAAGACCAGCAGAAAGAAACATAAAAGGGAAAAACTATCCAGTGCAACTCAAAACTCTGGATCTCCAGTCTTTGTGTCTTGCTTCCCTTAAGGAACAATTGACACCAAATAAAATCATTTCTCTGCTAGCTGCTTTCCTTCTGATCTGTACAGCTTTCATACTCAACACATTTCTCCTTTTCTTTCTCCAGTGAATGAAGCAGTGGCAAACTCCTTTAGTTCACAGACACTCAATATGAAAGCCCTGGGGGGGAAAAAGTGTAAGTGTGAGTCAAGCAGCTCCTTTAAGTTGGAAAGCAGCCAAACTCTTTTGATGTGCAAATAGCAGGGGGTTCTGTTTTATCCAATCAGTCCCATGCCCACTTTTTCACAGCAAAGCATAGCACACAGCAAAGCACATACAAAGCTTGTCTTTCTGCCTATGTTTCTCCTTATCAAACCCTACATGGAAGTAGAGAGCAATACAGGCACCACTGAAAAGTTTCTCTTCCCTAGTGTATTACATGGCACCAGAGAACAATAAACTTTGTGTACAGCAGCAGAAATCAATCCCACACCAATGAGCTTCCAGAATCTGCTCCAGCTTTTCCCTAGCAAATTGGTAATATCTGTCTTCCATTCATCAAGCTCTTAGAAAAGCAGTTGAAAAATCACCTGTCTCAGCTTAGACCTTTGTGATTCCTCCTACATTCAGTTTACTCTTCTGCTTGAAACTTCTCAGGCTTCTTAATTCCTTTTCTCCCTCTTTTTTTAATTGCCTCTAATCCAAGAATCATTAACCTGGGGTCTGTGAATTTTTTTAAAAGTATTTTGATAGCACTATTTCAATATAATTGTTTTTTTTAATTCATTTTAAAATTAATGCATTATGCATTTTAAAAACTTTATTCTGAGAAGGGTTCCACAGACTTCATCAGGTTGTCAAAGGTCAACCTGTCAGGTTGCCACACCACACAACAAGGTTAAGAACCATTGTTTCAATGCAAGAAATAGGTATTTCTGTCAGACATGTATCCAAAATCTTCATGTGATCTTTTCAGAGTCCCCAAGCAGTTGATTTATAATTTTTGAACCATAAACTTCAAAACTCTAAAAAAAAGTCACATACAACAGAGCTGATAGGCTACAATGCTCTGTAACAATAATGTCAGTCATTGCTCTGCCCTAAAATGTGTCCTTTCAATATGCCCATCTTGAAGGTAATCCTCAAAACATCCTATGCCTTCCCTCCACATTTTAGCTGAGAGATTGTTTTTTTTCATAAATGTATTTTGTAATTTTTCTTTGTATGTATATTCTTTTTTTTTTATATTTGAAACATTTAATTTTAAGACCTCGAATTTCAGATCCATTCCCTTCCTCCCTTGTCATCCATTCCCTCTGGGAAGATAAGTAATTCAGTATATGTTGTACATGTCTAGCTATGTAAAACATTACCATAGTAGATATATTGTACAAGGCTGCTTATAATTCCCTCCCACCCATCCCACCGCCCACCTGGTCCATTCCCTACTTGATCCTGTACCTGTTGGGTACTTCCAACCTCCCCTCCCCCCAAGAATGCCCTCCCATCCATCATCCCCCTTCTCATCCCCCTTCCCCCTATTCTGCTTCAGGTTGAGATATCCCATTTAGTATGTATATCATTATCTCCCTGGACCAAATTCAATGAGAATGTGGTTTTGCCTTTTGGTCTTCCTATTCTTCCCCTCCCTTGCAGCCACTTCCCCTTGCTTCTTCTACATGAGATAGTTTACCCTACCCTGTCTCTCCCCATCTCCTCTTGCCACTTTCCTCTCTCATCTCATAATTTCACCCCTTGAGTATTCTCCCTTTCCAACAAATTCAACCTATGCCCTCTATCCATATGTAACTTTAACTTTAAACATAGGTACACACATTCACATATGTATTCATATGGCCATACAGCCTTCTTCCATTATTTTCATACTGAGAAAGGTTTCATCAGTCACTGTTATTGTTTTTCCATCTAGGAATGTAAATAGATCAACTTTGATAAGTTCCTTTTAATTTCTTTTCCCTGATTACCTTCTCAGGCATCGCTTGCTTCTTGTGTCTGGATGTCAAATTTTCTATTCAATTTTGGTTTTTTCCTCAAGAATGCTTAAAAGTCCTCTATTCCACTGAATGACCATATTTTCCCCTGAAAAAAATACTCAGTTTTGCTGGATAGGTGACCCTTGGGTTCATTCCCAGCTCTTTTGCCCTCTGGAATATCATATTCCATGCCCTTCAATCCCTCAGTGTAGAAGCTGCCAGGTCCTCTGCTATTCTGATTGTGTTTCCACAATATTGAAATTGTTTCTTCCTTGCTGCTTGGAGTATTTTCTCCTTGATCTGGGGATGCTGGAACCTGGCTACAATATTCCTGGCAGTTTTCTTTTTGGGATCTTTTTCAGGAGGTGATTGGTGGATTCTTTCAACTTCTATTTTGCCTTATGGATCTAAAACATCAGGGCAATTTTCCTTGAGAATTTCTAGAAGGGTGATTTCTAGGTTCTTTCTTTGATCATGGCTTTCAGGTAGTCCAATAATTTTTAAATTGTCTCTCCTGGATCTATTTTCCAGGTCAGTGGTTTTTCCCATGAGATATTCCACATTGCCTTCTATTCTTTCATTTGTTTGGATCTGCTTAACAGCATCTTGATTTCTCATAAAGTCATTAGCTTCCATTTGCTCCAGTCTAACTCTGAAGGAATGAATCTCCTCAGTGAACGTTTGAGATTCTTTTTCCATCTGGAAAATTCGACTTTTTAAGGCATTCTTCTCCTCATTGCCTTTCTGAGCCTCCTTTGCCATTTGAGTTAGTCTATTTTTTAAGGTGTTGTTTTCCTCAGTCAGGCTGTTGACCCTCATTTCATACTTTTCCTGCATCCTTCTCATTTCTCTTCCTAATTTTTCCTCTACTTCTCTTATTTGATTTTTAAAGTCCTTCTTAAGGTCCTCTATGGCCTATAACCTGCTCATATTTTCCTTTGGGGTTTTGGAGCAGGATTTCTGACCTCACAGTCCTCCCCCTGTTCTATGCTTCTATCCTCTTTGCCCCCAAACTAGGAGTCTAAGGTTGCATTTTTCTGTTTAATTTGTTTCCTTTGCCTTGGCATGTTGCCAGTTAATTATTTGACTTTTGGGCTTCTTGCCACAGTATGGCCTGGCGCCAGATGGGAACTTTCATCCCGAATGTGTGTGGGGGGGCAACTTCCTTTTCTGACAAGCTGTAAACCCACCCACAACCTCCACCCCAGATCACAATCCAGATCCAGGGAGGTTAAAGCAAGAGCGATTACCCCCCAAGACTGATCGCTGGATCTCCCTACAGTTCACAGGCCAGGAGCTGGAGCTGCCTCTGAAAACTACAAAATGGCATGTCTCCTCAGTGGCTTCTAGCCCCCAGGGGAGGAAGCTGACGCATTCCCCAAATGCTGGTCCCAGAGTCCATAGGGCACTAACCTCTTACTTTGTCCTAGGCATGTCTATGTTGATAATTCTGGAAACGCCACAGCTGCTGGTGTTCTGGGGTTCCACCAGTCGGCTGTTGGCCTGGCTGCCCTGGGGCTAAAACCGCGACTCAGGCGGACCTGTGCTCAGCTCCCTGCGCACTGTGCACTGCACTGCCAGCTCCCAGAGCACTGCACTGGTCCTTCCTGCAGGGCCGCTGGGCTGTCCTCAGTGGGAGGTTAGCTTCTCTGTGTCGTTCTGTGGGTGCTGGAGCTCCAGAAGTTGTTCAGAGTCCTCTTTTACATAGTTTGGAGGTAATCTGGGGGGAGAGTGCCTTGGATGTGCTGTTTCTACTCTGGCATCTTGGCTCCACCCCCCTCTGTATGTATATTCTTTTCCTGAAACTTTTAGCAATCACATACAAAAGGAATGGTACCATATGTTTAAATTCCTTTTATATTTTATTTTGAAGTTTAGTGATCTTGTTTTGTAGAGCTCTTGTGAGTTATCATAAGTTTTCATTATAAGTCTTTTAATTTGTTAATTTTCCTTCTATATCTGCATTTTTGCATTCATATTTTATTGTTCTCTTTTTCAGAGAACTTACTGTTTTTGAATGTCTGTCACTTGTTTGAAATTATTCTTATTGACTATTGATTTCTTCCTTGAGAGTACCAATTTCTGTTCTTATTTTTTTTATCACTTCTCAATGATTTTATTGCTGTTCTGAACTATTCTGGAGATTATTATTTATAATTGTTTCATAGTGATCTTGTGAATTTATTTTAGTTCTTTTACCTTCCTTGGAAGGTTTTTAGTAAGTATGTTCATTTGTGTTAGCCCTTGTTCTAGACTGTTTGCTCATTTTTTTTCCTTTGTCAGTGTTTCTCAATCTTTATTAGTCTCTGATGTTGTTGTTGTTGTTGTTGTTGTTGTTTTTGTAGTGTTCTTACTATAATCAGGCATCTCTTCATCAGTACCTTGCATTGTATACTAGATGATATCTAAACAATTCCAACAGTGCTGTACCCCACCTGCAAATCTTATAGTCTATGATGTGTTCATTCTGATCCACTGGGTCTGTACAAGCAGTATTATCTTCAAAGGTGGAAGCTACTCTTTAGGTCATTGCTAAAAAAAGGCTCTTAAAGGGCCTATTCTCCACATTTCACCAGTCCCACTCTCTTGGACTCTATTTTCCTGTCAATGTCCACTTTTTTCCCATCTCTAGACTGACTCCTAGGACCTCTTAGATTAATGAACACCAACCCAAGGAGTGGGTAAATGTTGTGATAAGTCCAGAGAGAGGGAGATAATCCAATAATTGGGGTTTGGGATATAAGATTTGGCTTAATTTAAATATCTATGAAATATTTCCTAAGCACTTCATACAAGACAGTGTTTGGGGTATATGGTTTTAAACATAAGCTCAAGCATTTCACATATAAATTAGTAGGGAAGATGAACTATATGCATTTAAAAATACAGCACAAGATAGTCATTGAATTCGAGAATTATGGAATCTCTACTGGAAGGGACCTCAGATGCCAACTAGTACAACCCTATAAATTTTCTAAAAATTTCCTCTGTAATATTTCTACCTGGAGATCTCAAGTAAAGTAGAATCCTATGCCTCCCAAAACATCTTCATTTTGATAGCCCCAACTTTTGAAGCTTTTCCTTTATGAGGCCTAAATATACTTTTCTATAACATTGTTCCTAGTTTTGCCCTCAGGGAACAAACAAAATACCTCATATATCTCTTTAACATAAGAGACCTTTGTGCATTTAAAGGTTATTTCTGTCCCTCTTCTGTCTTCTCTTCTCCAGAATAAGTATCTCTAAGACACCTTCATATAACATAGTCTCTAGGAGTTTCATTATCTTGACTTCTCTTGTCCTTGCTTCAGCTTGTCAATGTCTTTCCTTCAAAGTAGCATTCAGTACAGACACAAGATTAAAGATGTAGTCTGATGGGGACAGGATACAGCAGAACTGTGTCCTCCTTTGTCCTTTAAACTATGCCTTTCCTAATGCACCCTTAACAGGGTACTAGAATTTTTAGCTATAATGTCATATTGCTGACATCTTGAGCTTTTAGGCCACTAAGACCCTCAAATCTTTTTGAGACAAACTACCAGTTAATATATGTGTCATAAGAGTAATATAGATAAAATGCAAGAGCAATTCAGAGGATGGAGAGACCACTTTCTGATGAGACATTTAGGGAATATTTCATGCTGTGATGATATTTGAGCTAAGCCTTGAAGGATTAATAGGTTTTCCATAGATATGGCGGGGGCAGGGGGGCATATTCTAAGAAGAGGAAATAAAGATGATGAGAAGGGAATTGAATTAAATAGCCTCTAATTTCCTTCCAATTCAGATGCTATGATTCTGTGACCACAGCTTGATGCACCTGGATTAAAGGAAAGTGTTTTGTTTTTGTTTTATGATAGAGAAGGAGCCAGTGGAGAAGGAGATAATGAAGACTAGAGAAGGAATAATTCTTGCTCATCAGTTCCCCAATTGATGGACATCCTCTCAATTTCCAATCCTCTTCCACCACTAAAAGAGCTGATACACACACACACACACACACACACACACACACACACACACAACTTCTTTTCCTCTATTTTATATCTCTTTGGGGCACAGACCTAGTAATTTTATTGCTGAATCAAAGGGTAAACAGAGTTTAATTGCCCTTTGAGAATAGTTCCAAATAGCACTTCAAAATGGTTGGATCAGTTTACAACTCCACCAACAATGAATTAGTGTCCCAATTTCCACACATTCTCTCTAACATTTATCATTTTCCTTTTCTATCATATTAGCCAATCTGATAGGTGTGAGGTGGTACTTCAGAGTTGTTCTGATGTGTATTTCTGCAATCAATAGTAATGTAGAGCATTTTTTTCATATGACTGTAGATGGCTGTGATTTCTTTATGTGAAAACTGACTGTTCATATGATTTCACCATTTATCAATTAAACAATGATGTATATTTTTATAAATTGACTCAGTTCTTTACGTATTTGAGAATGAAACATTTTTCAGTGACATTGCTGTAAAAATTTTCCCCCAGTTTTCTTCTTTCCTTTTAATCTTGGTTGCATTGGTTTTGTTTATGCAAAACCTTTTTTAATCTATATAATCAAAATTATACCTTTTGTATAATATATACATATATGTATATACACACATACATATACAAACAGGCATATGTATATGTATATATATATACTGTATCTCTTGTTTGGTCATACATTTTTTTCTCATCCATAGATCTCAGAGGCCAAATCTTCCTTGCTCCTAATTTGCTTATGGTGTCATCTTTCACTTCTAAATCATTTTGACCTTATCTTGGTATTGAAATAAGATGTTGGTCTGTAACTAGTTTGTGCCATGCTGTTTTCCAGTTTTCCCAGCAGTTTTTGTCAAGTAATGAGTTCTTGTTCTAATAGCTGAGGTCTTTGGGTTTATAAAAAATTAGGTTACTGTGGTTACTTAATACCATACATTGTGTACCTAATCTATTCCACTGATCCACCACTCTATTTCTTAGCCAGTACCAGATTCTTTTAATGATTATCTCTTTATATTACAGCTTGAGATCTGGTATGGCAAGGCTGCCTTCCTTCACATTTTTTTTCATGGATTCCCTTGACATTCTTGAATTTTTGCTCTTCCAGATGAATCCTGTTACTATTTTTTCTAGCTCTATAAAATAATTTTTGGTACCTCCATTGGTATGGCACTAAATAAGTAAATTAATTTAGGTAAAATTATTATTTTTATTTTATTGGCTCAGCCTACCCGTGAGCAATTTATATATTTCCCACTTATTTAGACCTAACTTCATTTATGTAAAACGTGTTTTGTAATTGTGTTCATATAGTTCCTGGGTTTGTCTTAGCAGATAGAATCCCAAGTATTTTATATTGATACAGTTATTATAAATGGAATTTCTTTTTCTGTCTCTTGAAGCTCAATTTTTTGGCAATATATAGAAATGCTGATGATTTATGTAGGTTTACTTTATATTCTGCAACTTTGCTGAAGTTGTTTCAACTAGTTTTTTAGTTGATTCTCTAAGTATGCCATCATATCATCTGCAAATAGTGATAGTTTCATTTTCTTATTGCCTAGTCTATTTCCTTCAATTTCTTTTTCTTCCTTTTTTGCTATAGCTAACCTTTCTAGTGCGATATTAAAAAATCATGGTGATAGAAACAAGGGGATATGCACAGGGTAAAGGTAAAAGGCTGGAGTACAATATATTATGCTTCAGCTAAAGTAAAAAAAAGCAGGAGTAGCAATCCTTATCTCAGATAAAGCAAAAGCAAAAATAAATCTAATTAAAAGAGATAAGGAAGAAAACTATATCCTACTAAAAAGCACCTTTGAGAATGAAAGAATATCATTACTTAACATGTATGCACCAAGTGGTATAGCGTCCAGATTCCTAGAGGAGAAGTTAAGGGAATTAGAGGATGAAATAGATAGCAAAACTACACTAGTAGGGGACCTTAATCTCCCCCTCTCTGAAGTTGATAAATCTAACCCCAAAGTAAAAAAGAAAGAAGTTAAGGAGGTGAATAGAATTTTAGAGAGGCTAGATATGATAGATCTCTGAAGAAAACTGAATGGGGTTAAAAAGGAATATACCTTCTTCTCAGTGGCACATGGCACATACACAAAAATCGACCATGTACTAGGGCATAAAAACCTCACAATTCAGAGCAGAAAGGCAGAAATATTAAATGCATCATTCTCAATCCATGATACAATAAAAATCATATGCAATAAAGGGCCATGGAAAGACAGACTAAAAATTAATTGGAAACTAAACAATTTAATCCTAAAGAATGAGTGGGTCAATCAAGAAATTATAGAAACAATCCGTAACTTTATTCAAGAGAATGACAATAATGAGACAACACACCAAAATTTATGGGATGCAGCATAGGCAGTTCTTAGGGAAAGTTCCATATCCCTGAGTGTTTTTTTTTCCCTGAGTGCATATATGAATAAATTAGAGAAGAGGGAGGTCAATGAATTGGGCATGCAAAGGAAAAAGCTAGAAAAATAACAAATTGAAAACCCCCAATTAAATACTAAATTAGAACCAATGAAAACCAAAGGAGATATTAATAAAATTAAAATTAAGAAAACTATTGAATCAATAAATAAAACTAAGAGCTGGTTTTATGAAAAAACTAATAAAATTGATAGACCCTCAGCCAATATAATAAAAACGAAAACCAAATTATGAGTATCAAAAGTGAAAAGGGTGAATCTACCTCCTAAGAAGAGAAAATTAAAACAATAATTAGGATTTGTTTTGCCCAATTGTATGCACATAAATTTGACAATCTTGGTGAAATGGATGAATATTCACGAAGTATAAATTGCCCAGATTAGCTGAACAGAAAGCAAATTACTTAAATAACCCCATCTCAGAAAAAGAAATTGAACAAGTCATCAGTGAACTCCCTAGGAAAAAATCTCCAGGGCCAGATCGATTTACTAACGAATTCTATCAAACATTTAAGGAAAAATTGATTTCTTTTTTTATTTTTTTATATTTCTTTTTTTAAATTAATTTATTAGTTTAGTTTCAGTTAACAAGAATCAATTCCATAGTTCCTTGATTTTCAAATTTCTTTACTTCCCTCCCTCCTCCCCCTACAACAGCATATAGTCCAGTATAGGATCTGCAAATACATTCATATTAGACATTATTCCAATTACAAAGGTGTATTGTACTAGGTGGGATGAAAGATGGTAAAGAAGAAATAAAACCAAACAAGGAAAAGAAAAAGATCATTTAGTTTGCTTCCATCAGGATTCAGGCTCAGTTCTTTCTAGTTATATCTCTGGATGGTGCATTTCACTCTTTCTTGAGTCTTTTGGGATTGACTTATATCACTGCATTGCTGAAAAGAGTCCAGTCTGTCATAATTGGTCATCACAGATATGGTATGTCTGTGATTGTATACAAATTTCTTCTGATTCTTCTCGCTCAGCATCAGTTTGTATAAGTCTCTCCAGGTAATTATGAAATACGTCATCTCCTCGTTTCTTATAGCACAATAATATTCCATTACATTCATGTACCACAACTTGTTTAGCCATTCCCCAATTGATGGGCACCCCTTTAGTTTCCAATTCTTTGCAACCACAAAAAGGGCTGCTATAAATATTTTTGTACATATGGGTCTTTCTCCCACTTCTATGATCTCTTTGGGATATAACCCTAGAAGTGGTATTGTTGGGTCAAAGGGCATGAAATTATTTATAATCCTTTGGGCATAATTCCAGATTGCTCTCCAGAATGGTTGGATAAGTTCACAACTCCACCAGCAATGTATTAGTGTTCCAATTTGCCCACATCCTCTCCAGCATTTGTCACTTTCTTGTTTTGTCATCTTAGCCAATCTGACTGGAGAGATGTGGTACCTCAGAGTTGTTTTGATCTGCATTTCTCTAATCAATAGTGATTTAGAGCATTTCTTCATATGCTTATAGATATCTTTAATTTCTTTCTCTGAAAACTGCTTGTTCATATCCTTTGACCATTTATCAATTGGGGAATGACTTGTATTCATATAGATTTGACTCAATTCTCTATAAATTTTAGAAATGAGCCCTTTTTCAGGGACACAAGTTGTAAAAATTCTTTCCCAATTTCCCACCTCCCTCTTGATCTTGGTTACATTGGTTTTGTTTGTACAGAAGCTTTTCAATTTAATGTAATCAAAATTATCCATTTTGAATTTTATAATGCTCTCTAATTCTTGTTTGGTCCTAAAGTCTTCTCTTCTCCACAAATCTGTCAGGTAAACTATTCCTTGCTTTCCCAAATTGCTTACAGTATCATCCTTTACACCTAGATCATGCACCCATTTAGACTTGATTTTAGTATATGGTGTTAGATAGTGATCTTTGCCCAGTTTCTGCCATACTGTATTTCAGTTTTCCCAGCACTTTTTGTCAAATAGTGCATTCTTATCCCCAAAACTGGGGTCTTTGGATTTATCGAACTATAGATTACTATATTCATTAACTGCTGGGTCTCCTTCGCCTAATCTATTCCATTGATCCACTACTCTACACCTCTGCCAGTACCAAGCAGTTTTGATGACTGCTGCTGTATAATACAGATTAAGATCTGGCATAGCTAGTCACCTTCCCTAGCATTTCTTTTCATTAATTCTCTTGATATTCTAGACCGTTTGTTTTTCCAAATAAATTTTGTTATTATTTTGTCTAACTCTACAAAGTCGTTTTTTGGTAAATTGATTGGTACGGCACTAAATATATAGTTTAGTTTGGGTAAAATTATCATTTTTATTATATTAGCTCAACCCAGCCACGAGCAATTGATATTTTTCCAACTATTTAGATCTTATTTTGTTTTTTGTGAGAAGTGGTTTGTAGTTGTGATCATATAGATTCTGGGTTTGTTTTGGCAGGTAGATTCCCAAATATTTTATAATGTCTACAGTGACTTTAAATGGGATTTCTCTTTCTATCCCTTGCTGTTGAGTTTCATTAGAGATGTACAGGAATGCTGAGGATTTATGTGGATTTGTTTTATATCCTGCAACTTTGCCAAATTTATTTATTGTCTCAAGTAGTTCTTTACTTGATTCTCCAGGATTCTCTAAGTATATCATCATATCATCTGCAAAGAGTAATAGCTTGGTCACTTCTTTGCCTAATTTGATTCCTTTGATTTCTTTTTCTTCTCTAATTGCTACTGCTATTGTTTCTAGTACCAGATTGAATAAGAGGGGTGATAGTGGACACCCTTGTTTCACTCCTGATCTTATTGGAAAGGCCTCTAGTTTATCCCCATTGCATATAATACTTGCTGATGGTTTTAAATAGATGCTATCAAGTATTTTAAGGAAGGCTCCATTTATTCCTATACTTTCTAGTGTTTTTAATAGGAATGGGTGTTGTACTTTGTCAAAAGACTTTTTTGCATCTATTGAGATGATCATATGGTTTCTGCTAGTTTTATTGTTGATATGCTCAATTATACTGATGGTTTTCCTAATATTAAACCATCCTTGCATTCCTAGAATGAATCCTACCTGATCAGGGTGTATTATTTTTGTGATAAGTTGTTGGAGTCTTTCGGCTAATATTTTATTTAAAATTTTTATGTTTAAATTCATGAGGGAAATTGGTCTACAATTTTCTTTCTGTTTTATCTCTTCCTAATTTAGGAATCAGTACCATATTTGTGTCATAGAAAGAGTTTGGTAGGACTCCTTCTTCACTAATTTTCCCAAATAGTTTGTAGAGTATTGGAATCAATTGTTCTTTAAATGTTTGATAGAATTCACTAGTAAACCCATCTGGCCCTGGAGATTTTTTCCTAGGGAGTTCGTTGATGGCTTGTTTGATTTGTTTTTCTGAGATGGGGTTATTTAGGTAATTCACTTCCTCTTCAGTTAATCTGGGCAACTTGTGATTTTGTAAATATTCATCCATTTCACTAAGATTGTCATATTTATGTGCATACAATTGGGAAAAATAATTCCTCATTATTATTATTATTATTATTATTAGTCTTTTGGAGGGCAATTGGAGGATTAAGTAACTTGCGCAAGGTTACATGGCTAGGTTTTTTTTCATTTGTGTCTGTTAAGTGTCTGAGGTTGGATCCGAACTCAGGTCCTTCTGACTCCAGGGCCAGCGCTCTACTCACTGGACCACGTAGCCGCTCCCTCATTATTTTTTTGATTTCCTCTTCATTGGAGGTAGATTCACCCTTTTTATTTATTTATTTATTATTAACAAATGCTTTATTAACTTCTGGTTTACATCATTCATTTCCATCAGATTATGAGTTACATTTTCCCCCATTTTTCCCTACCCACCACCCCAGAATAGCAGTCCCACTAAATATCCCCTCATCCAATCTGCTCTCTCCCATATCTGCTCCCACACCACCCACCTTCCACTTTGCCATTAGGGCAAGGTGAATCTCTGAGCCCCAATGCCTGGACATCTTATGAAACATTTAATTTTAAAACTTCAATTGTCAGATCCATTCCCTTCCTCCCTTGTCACCCAAACCCTCTGAGAAGATAAGCAATTCAGTATGTGTTGTACATGTATAGCTATGCAAAACATTACCATAGTAGATATATTGTAAAAGACTGCTTATATTTCCCTCCCACCTGTCTCACCTCCCACCTGGTCCATTCCCTACCTTGATCCTGTCCCTCTTTGATAGTGGGTACTTCCAACCTCCCATCCCCCCAGACTGTCCTCCCCTCCATCATCCCCCCTCTCATCCCCCTTTCCCCTACTCAGGAGAGTGAGTGCGGGTGAGATATTCCATTTAGTATGTATGCGATTCTCTCCTTGAGCCAACTTCAATGGGAATATATTTTTGCCCTTTTGCCTTCCTGTTCTTCCCCACCCTGCAACTACTTCCCCTTGCCTCTTCTACATGAAATAGTTTACCCTACCCTGTCTCTCTCCATCTCCTCTTTCCACTTTCCTCTCTCACCTCTTAACTTCACCCCTTCAGAATCATCCCTTCCTTAGGGCGGCTAGGTGATGCAGGGAGAAGAGTGTTGGCCCTGGAGCCAGAAGTACCCGAGCTCGGATCCGGCCCCAGACACCCAACACACAAATAAAAACCCAGCTATGTGACCCTGGGTAAGTCACCCAACCCCAATTGCACTCCAAAAAAAAAGAATCATTCCTTCCCATCAAATTCAACCTGTGCCCTCTATCCATGTATACCTGTGAACATATGCCATATACCCTTCTTCAAGTATTTTCATAATGAGAAAGGTTTCATCAAACACAGTTATTGTTTTTCCATGTAGGAATGTAAATAGTTCAACTTTGATAAGTTCCTTTTGATTTCTTTTCCTTGATTACCTTCTCAAGCATCTCTTGCTTCTTGCGTCTGAATGTCAAATTTTCTATTCAACTCTGGTATTTTCATCAAGAATGCTTGAAAGTCCTCTATTCCATTGAATGACCATATTTTCCCCTGAAACAAGATACTCAGTTTTGCTGGGTAGGTGAACCTTGGCTTCAATCCCAGCTCTTTTGCCCTCTGGAATATCATATTCCATGCTGTTCGATCCCTCAGTGTAGAAGCTGCCAGGTCCTGGGCTATTCTGATTGTGTTTCCACAATATTGAAATTGTTTCTTCCTGGCTGCTTGTAAAATTTTCTCCTTGATCTGGGAATTCAGTAACCTGGCTATAAAATTCCTGGGAGTTTTCTTTTTAGGATCTTTTTCAGGAGGTGATCTGTGGATTCTTTCAACCTCTATTTTGCCCTCTGGGTCTAAAACATCAGGGCAATTGTCCTTGAGAATTTCTTGAAGGGTGATTTCTAGGTTGTTTCTTTGATCATGGCTTTCAGGTAGTCCAATAATTTTTAAATTATCTCTCCTGGATCTATTTTCCAGGTCAGTGGTTTTTCCCATGAGATATTTCACATTGTCTTCTATTCTTTCATTTGTTTGGATCTGCTTAACAGCATCTTGATTTCTCATAAAGTCACTAGCTTCCATTTACTCTAGTCTAACTCTGAAGGAATGAATCTCCTCAGTGAGCTTTTGAGATTCTTCTTCCATCTGGCAAATTAGGCTTTTTAAGGCATTCTTCTCCTCATTGCCTTTCTGAGCCTCTTTTGCCATTTGAGTCAGTCTCTCTTTTAAGGCGTTATTTTCCTCAGTCAGGCTGTTGACTGTCATTTCATACTTTTCTTGCATCTTTTTCATTTCTTTTCCAAATTTTCCCTCCACTTCTCTTATCTGCTTCTTAAGGTCCTCTATGGCCTGTAGCCAGCTTGTATTTTCATTTAGGGCTTTTGGTACAGGACTTCTGACCTCACAGTCCTCCTCCATGCTTTGAGCCTCTTTGCCTCTAAAATAGGAGTCCAATGTTGAACTTTTCTGTTTATTTTGTTTCATTTGCCTAGGCATGTTGCCACTTAATTACTAGATTTTTGGGCTTGTTGCCACAGTAGGACTCTGCCACCAGACAGGAGAGCTTCCGCCCAAATGTGGGGTCTTCACAACTTCTGCCAGTTGGGTGGCCTCTGTAAAGCCTCCATCCACTCTGGCAAATTGGATACCCACCCCAAACTTCCCCCCCAGACCACAATCCAGATCCAAGCAGTTTAAAGCAAGAGTGATTAACCCCCAGACTGATTGCTGGATCTCCCTACAGTTCACAGACCAGGACCTAGAACTTCTACTGACACTGCAAAATGGTTTCTCTGCCACGTTTCTTCAGCAGCTTTTTGCCCCCAGGGGAGGAAGCCACACATTCCCCAAATACTGGTCCCAAAGTCCATAGGGCACTAACCTCTCACTTTTTCCTAGGCATATCTGTGCTGATAATTCTGGAATCGCACAACTGCTGGTGTTCTGGGGTCCCTCCAGCCGGCTGAAGGCCTGGCAGCCCTGGGGCTAAAACCGTGGCTCACTCGGACCTGGGCTCAGCTCTTCGAGCTGTGCTGTTGGTTCCCAGCGCACTGTGCTGTCTGCTCTCAGAGCGCTTAGCTGGCCGCTCCCTGCAGGGCTGCTGGGCTGTCCTCAGTGGGAGGTTAGTTTCTTTGTGTTGTTCTGTGGGTGCTGGGGCTCCAGAAGTTGTTCAGAGTCCCCTTTCACATTGTTTGGAATTTGTGTGGGGCAGAGCTCCTTGGAAGTGCTGTTTCTACTCCGACATCTTGGCTCTGCCTTTTAATTTTGATACTCACAATTTGGTTTTCTTCTTTCTTTTTTTATCATATTGACTAAGGATCTATCAATTTTTTTGATTTTTTCATAAAACTAGCTATTAGTTTTATTTATTGATTCAATAGTTTTCTTAATTTCAATTTTATTAATCTCTCCTTTGGTTTTCAATATTCCTAATTTAGTACTAAATTGGGGATTTTCAATTTGTTCTTTTTCTAGCTTTTTCAATTGCATGTCCAATTCATTGACCTCCCTTCTCTCTGCTTTAATTAAGTATGTACTCAGGGATATAAAACTTCCCCTGAGAACTGCCTTTAGTGCATTCCACAAATTTTGGTATGTTGTCTCATTATTATCATTCTCTTGAATGAAATTATTGATTGTTTCTATAATTTCTTGTTTGACCCACCACTTTTTTAGGATTAAATTGTTTAATTTCCAACTAGTTTTTAGTCTATCTTCCCATGGCCCTTTATTGCATATAATTTTTATTGCCTCATGATCTGAGAATGATGCATTTAATATCTCTGCCTTTCTGTACTGGATTGTGAGGTTTTTATGCCCTAGTACATGGTCTGTTTTTGAGTATGTACCATGCACTTCTGAAAAGAAAGTAAATTCCTTTTTATCCCCATTCAGTTTTCTCCAGATATCCATCATATCTAGTCTCTCTAAGATTCTATTCACCTCCTTGACTTTTTTGTTGTTTATTTTGAGTTTAGATTTATCGAGTTCAGAGAGGGGGAGATTAAGGTCCCCTACTAGTATAGTTTTGCTATCTATTTCTTCCTCTAATTCCTTTAACTTCTCCTCTAGGAATTTCGATGCTATACCACTTGGTGCATATATATTAAGTAGTGATATTGCTTCATTCTCAATCGTGCCTTTCAGTAGTATATAGTTTCCTTCCTTATCTCTTTTAATTAGATCTATTTTTGCTTTTGCTTTATCTGAGATAAATATTGCTACCCCTGCTTTTTTTTACTTTAGCTAAGGCATAATAAATTTTACTCCAACCTTTTACCTTTACCCTGTGGGTATCACTTTGTTTCAAATGTGTTTCTTGTAGACAGCATATTGTAGGATTATGGTTTTTAATCCATTCTGCTATCCACCTCTGTTTTATGGGAGAGTTCATCCCATTCACATTCACAGTAATGATGACTATCTGTCTCTTCCCCTCCATCCTATTCCCTCCCCTGTTTATGTTTTTGTTTCTTCCTTCTCCCTTCCCCTCCTTGAAGTTTTCCCTTTTGACCGCCCCCTCCCTCAGTGTTCCCACCCAGTGACCCCCCTTCTTAACCTACCCTCTCCCCTTACTACTATTTCCCTCCCTTATAATCCCTCCCTTTAGTCTCCTCCTTTTCACCCCCCCCTTACCCTCCCACTATCTATAGGACACAATAAATTTTTATACTTATCAGAGTAAATTACTCCCCGTTTGATTCCAAACCAATGAGAGTAAATTTCAAACAGTGCTCCTCTCCCTCCTTCCTTTTCCTCTATTTAATGAATTTATGTGTCTCTTCACATTAGAATCTTAAACTTCACCGATTAAGTTGATCCCTCTTTGAACCAGAACCAGTGAGAATAGTGTTTAAATGATGTTCCTCTCCCTCTTTCTTTACCCTCTTCTATAGTGTCTTTTGATGCCTCTTCAGATGGCATATTTTACCTTTTCCTATCTCATCCTTTACTTTTTCCCATTACGGTCCCTTTGATCCCCTTAATAGTTTTTTTTAAGTCTTCAGGTTAGTGCATTCATACCCACACCCTCTATCTAAGTATAACCCTTTTGAAGGTCATGATAATCATAAAGATTTTGAATATTGACAGTTATCAGCTCCACATATAGGGATGTGAACATTTTGCTCTTGTTGCATCCCAAGTAATGAGCATGTGTGTGTGGGTGTGGGTGTGTGCACTTTTGCATGTGTGAGTCTGTGTTTCCCTTGTTTACCTTTTTATGTCTTTCTTGAGTCTTGTAATTGGAGATCAAATTTTCCATTGAGCTCTGGCTTTTTCATCAGGAAAGATTGGAAGTCCCTTATTTCATTAACTGACCATCTCCTTGCCTGAAAGATTATGCTCAGTTTTGCCGGGTAGTTAATCCTTGGTTGTAGTCCTAGCTCTCTTGCCCTATGAAATATCAAATTCCAGCCCCTCCGCTATTTTAATGTAGAAACTGCTAGGTCCTGTGTGATCCTAACTGTAGTTCCTCGATATTTGAATTGTTTCTTTCTGGCTGCTTGTAGAATTTTTTCTTTAATCTTGTAATTCTGGAATTTGGCTACTATATTTCTTGGAGTTTTCAATTTGGGATCTCTTTCAGGAGGAGTCTGGTGAATTCTATTGATAGCTATTTTATCTTCTGATTCCAGGAGCTCAGGACAGTTGTCTTTGACAATCTCTTGGAGGATGTTGTCTAGGCTGCTTTTTTCATCATGGCTTTCTGGTAGACCAATAATTCTTAAGTTGTCTCTCCTGGATCTGTTTCTCTGGGTCAGTTATTTTTCCAGTGAGATATTTTATATTTTCTTTCAATTTTTCAATCGTCTTGTTTTGTTTGATTGACTCTTGCTGCATCAAAGAGTTCTGAGTTTCAGATTGATTGTATCTAATTTTTAGCAAATTATGGTCTTCAGTTAATTTTTGAAGGTCATTTTTTAGGGAGGTATTTTCTCCAGTTAATTCACTAATTTTACTTTTGAGACTTTTTTCCAAGTTGGTCACTTGCTTCCCTGATTTGGTATTTAAATTTTTTCTTAAGCTCCTCCAGGAATGCTATTTGGGCTTGAGACCAGTTCATGTTTTCTTCTGTGCTCTCAGGTGTGGGTAGAGAATCTATATTGTCCTGTGTATTTGGATGTTCTTGCCCTGCATAGTAGGCTCGAATAGACTTTCTTGCCTTCCCCTTCTCCTTCTCAGCTTCCTTCCTTCCCATTGTGATTTCCTGTTTCTTAGTTTCTCAGGCTATGAGTTTAGGGCCTGATCGTTGACTTTGAATATCTCTGGGTGGCTAGTTTATGGCTAAGTCAGGGAAATCAGTGAGGAATGTAGATGCGTAGGTGGGGGTGAGTCTGACCACTTCAGATTTCTGCCTCTATACCCCTGGGCTATAAGCAGGCTTTTGTTGGTGAGGTGAGAT
This sequence comes from Gymnobelideus leadbeateri, assembly GCA_011680675.1. Taxonomy (NCBI): domain Eukaryota; kingdom Metazoa; phylum Chordata; class Mammalia; order Diprotodontia; family Petauridae; genus Gymnobelideus; species Gymnobelideus leadbeateri. Next base: position 22,536 of record WOXC01009676.1, on the reverse strand, counting down.
GGGGCTAGTTGGGACCCCTCCCTCTCTTCTCTTCAGACTCCTGGCTGTCTCAGTTACACCCTTTCTTGGAGACTCTAAAGCCTGAGGCTATTTCCATTAAGTTGGGATTTCAATCTGGGTGGGAGACTTATCTTTGGGTTTTCTGCTTCATGAAGGAGGGATGGGAGGATCAGAGCAGCTAGAATTTACTTTGCCATTCCAGACCCTGTATTTTACAGGCAGGCAGTCTCTAAACTTCCGGGCTGGGGGCCGAATGCAACCGGGAAGCCGCTCTCTCCACTGGGGCCCGACTCTCCTACCTGGCTCCAATGACCCGTCCCTTCCCCTCGTGAGACGAAGGCAAGATGACTGAGATTCCTCCTTGGTAAGTCTGCAGGCTGGAGCTTTTTTCTCTCTGGTATAGTCTGCTTGTCTGCTCTTCGGTCTGAGCTGTGCAGACCCCACTCGCTCTGCACTCATCCTGTATGAACACACTGGGCAACCTCCTGGGCTGGACTGTGCCACACTCTGTCTTTCAGTGGGCTCTGTCACTCTGGAATCCACTCAGATTCACCCTTTGAGACTTAATGACCAAGGATGTCAGCAAGGTTACTGCTTCCTTTCCACCATCTTGGCTCCTCCACCAGAAAAATTGATTTCAGTACTCTGCAAACTATTTGGGGAAATTAGCGAAGAAGGAGTCCTACCACATTCTTTTTATGACACAAATATGGTACTGATACCTAAATCAGGAAGAGATAAAACAGAAAAAGAAAATTATACGCCAATTTTCCTCATGAATATAGATGCAAACATTTTAAATAAAATATTAGCAAAAAGACTACAGCAACTTATCACAAGAATAATACACTTTGATCAGGTAAGATTTATTCAAGGAATGCAAGAATGGTTTAATATTAGGAAAACAATCAGTATAATTGATCATATCAACAATAAAACTAGCAGAAACCACATGACTATCTCGACAGATGCAGAAAAGGCTTTTGACAAAATACAACATCCATTCCTATTAAAACACTAGAAAGTATAGGAATAAATGGAACCTTCCTTAAAATAATAGGTAGCATCTATTTAAAGCCATCAGCAACTATTATATGTAATGGGGATAAGCTAGAAGCATTTCCAATAAGATCAGGGGTGAAACAAGGGTGTCCTCTGTCACCCCTCTTATTCAGTCTGGTATTAGAAATGTTAGCAGTAGCAATTAGAGAAGAAAAAGAAACCAAAGAAATCAAATTAAGCAAAGAAGATACCAAGCTATCACTTTTTGCAGATGATATGATAATATACTTAGAGAATCCTAGAGAATCAAGTAAAAAATTACTTAAGACAATAAATAAATTAGGCAAAGTTGCAGGATATAAAATAAACCCACATAAATCCTCAGCATTCCTGTATATATACATATATATTTTAAAGCAATTGGAGTTAAGTAACTTGCTCAACGTTACATGGCTAGTCATTATTTATGTGTGGGTGCTCATTTTCTGAGGACGGATTCGATCCTGGGTTATCCCAACTCCAAAGCCAGCACTCTTACTCACTGCACCACCTAGCCACCCCATTCCTTTATATTTCTTTTTTTTTTAATTAAACAAATGCTTTATTAACTTCTGGCTTACATCATTCATTTCTGCCAGATTTTGAGTTACAATTTTTCCCCCATTTTTCCCCTACCCACCATCCCAGAATAGAAGTCCCACAAGATACCCCTTCCTCCAATCTGCTCTCCCCCATATCTTCTCCCATACCCCTTTCAACTTTTCCTTTAGAACAAGGTGAATCTCTGTGCCCCAATGCCTGCACATCTTATCTCCCAATTACATGCAAAAGAGTATTAATAATAGTACTTATATATATTTGAAACATTTAATTTTAAGACCTCGAATTTCAGATACATTCCCTTCCTCCCTTGTCATCCATTCCCTCTGGGAAGATAAGTAATTCAGTATATGTTGTACATGTCTAGCTATGCAAAACATTACCATAGTAGATATATTGTAAAAGGCTGCTGATAATTCCCTCCTACCCATCCCACCCCCTACCTAGTCCATTCCCTACTTTGATCCTGTCCCTCTTCTATAGTGAGTACTTCCAACCTCCCCTCCCCCCAAGAATGCCCTCCCATCCATCATCCCCCTTCTCATGCCCCTTCCCCTATTTTGCTGCAGGTTGATATCCCATTTAGTATGTATGTCATTCTCTCCCTGAACTAAATTCATTGAGAATGTGGTTTTGCCTTTTTGCCTTCCTATTCTTCCCCTCCCCTGTAGCCACTTCCCCTTGCTTCTTCTACATGAGATAGTTTACCCTACCCTGTCTCTCCCTATCTCCTCTTGCCACTTTCCTCTCTCACCTCATAATTTCACCCTTTAAGTATCATCCCTTCCCTACAAATTCAACCTATGCCCTCTATCCATGTATAATTGTAAACATATATACACACATTCACATATGTATTCATATGACCATATACCCTTCTTCCATTATTTTCATACTGAGAAAGGTTTCATCAGTCACAGTTATTGATTTTCCACGTAGGAATGTAAATACGTCAACTTATTTTTTTCCTTGAGGATTTCTTGAAGGGTGATTTCTAGGTTCTTTCTTTGATCATGGCTTTCAGAGGATCAAAGCATGGGACAGGAAGAGGACTTTGAGGTCAGAAATCCTGCTCCAAAAGCCCCAAAGGAAAATATGAGCGGGTTACAGGCCATAGAGGACCTTAAGAAGGACTTTAAAAATCAAATAAGAGAAGTGGAGGAAAAATTGGGAAGAGAAATGAGAAGGATTCAGGAAAAGTATGAAATAAGAGTCAACAGCCTGACTGAGGAAATTAACACCTTAAAAAATAGATTAACTCAAATGGCAAAGGAAGCTCAAAAGGGCAATGAGGAGAAGAATGCCTTAAAAAGCCAAATTTGCCAGATGGAAAAAGAATCTGAAAAGCTCACTGAGGAGATTCATTTCTTCAGAGTTAGACTGGAGCAAATGGAAGCTAATGACTTTATGAGAAATCAAGATGCTGTTAAACAGATCCAAAGAAATGAAAGAATAGAAGGCAATGTGAAATATCTCATGGGAAAAAAAACCACTGATCTGGAAAATAGATCCAGGAGAAATAATCTTTTATATTTCTAATGAAATCCAACAGCAAGAGATAGAAATAGAAATCCCATGTAAAGTTACTGTAGACATTATAAAATATTTAGGAATCTACCTCCCGAAACAAACCCAGGACCTATATGAACACAACTACAAAACATTTTTCACAAATAAAGTCAGATCTAACTAATTGGAAAAATATCAATTGCTCATGGCTGGGTCAAACTAATATAATAAAAATCACGATTTTACCTAAATTAAATTACATATTTAGTGCCATGCCATCAATTTACCAAAAAAAATAATACTTTATAGAACTAGAAAACATAGTAACAAAATTCATTTGGAAGAACAAAAGGTTCAGAATATCAAGGGAATTAATGAAAAGAAATGCTGGGGAAAGTGGCCTAGGTCTACCAGATTTTAATCTGTATTATAAAGGAGCAGTGATCAAAACTACTTGGTACTGACTGAGGAATAGAGCAGTGAATCAAAGGCAGTTTTCAGGGGAAGAAATTAAAAATATCTATAAGCATATGAAAAAATGCTCTAAATCACTATTGATTAGAGAAATGAAAATCAAAACAACTCTGAGGTACCACATCTCACCGATCAGATTGGCTAAGATGATAAAACAGGAAAATGACAAGTGCTGGAGAGCATGTGGACAAATTGGAACACTAATGCATTATTGGTGGAGTTGTGAACTGAATCAACCATTCTGGAGAGCAATCTGCAACTATGCCCAAAGGCCTATAAGTAATTTCATATCTTTTGACCCAGCAATACGACTTCTAGGGTTGTATCCCAAAGAGATCATAGAAGTGGGAGGAAGATCCTTATGTACAAAAATATTTATAGCAGCTCTTTTTGTGGTGGCAAAGAATTGGAAATTAAGGAGATGCCCATCAATTAGGGAATGGCTGAACAAGTTGTGGTATATGAATGTAATGGAATACTATTGTGCTATAAGAAATGAGGAGCAGATGGACTTCATATTTACCTGGAGAGGCTTATACAAACTGATGCTGAGTGAGAAGGGCAGAACCAGGAATAATTTGTACACAATTACAGACAGCATATGTGTGATTACGAACTTTGATAGACTGGACTCTTCTCAGCAATTCAGGATTATAAGTCAACTCCAACAGACTCATGATGGAGAGAGATGTCTACATTCAGAGAAAGAATAAGAAAGAACAGAGTTTGAATGCAAATTGAAGCAAACTACCTGCTCCTGTTCAGTTTCTTGTTTGGTTTTGTTTCCTCTTTCCCATTGTTCATTCCATCTGATACAATACTTCTTTATAACCTGACTAATGTCTAACGTGAAACTATTTGCAGATCCTATACTTGTATGCCACCATGGGGGGAGGGCATAGGCAGGAGGGGGAAAAATTTGAAACTCAAGGAATCGTAGAATTGAATCCTGTAAACTAAAAATAAACAAATTAATAAAGATTAAAAAAAAATAAAAATAGAGGGATTTATGCTTATTTCAATGGGAATTTTCTGTTACTAGAGAAACAAAATGGTCTCAGCTCCAAATAATAATAATCATGGCAATAACAGGCATTCTACCTTTACCACTGCCTGATCTTATTGTGAAGGCTTCTAGCTTATCCCCATTACAGATAATGCTTGCTAAAGATTTTGGATTGATACTACCTATCATTTTAAGGAAAGCTCCACCTATTGCAATGAGTTCTAATGTTGTTTTTTTTTTTTTAACAGGGATGGGTGTTGTATTTTGTCAAAACTTTTTCTGCATCTATTAAAATAATCAGGGGCAGCTAGGTGGCGCAGTGAATAGAGCGCCGGCCCTGGAATCAGAAGGACCTGAGTTCGGAGCCGGCCTCCGACACTTAATCCATACAAAAACAAAAACCTAGCCGTGTAACCTTGGTCAAGTTACTTAACCCCAACTGCCCTAAAGGGGCGGCTAGGTGGCGCAGTGAGTAAGAGCGCCGGCCTCGGAGTTTGGATGACCCAAGATCAGATCCGGCCTCAGAAAATGAGCACCCACGCATAAATAATGACTAGCCGTGTAACCTTGAGCAAGTTACTTAACCCCAATTGCTTTAAAAAAAAATTAAAAAAAATAATCATTTGATTTTTGGTGTTATTGTTGATATAGTCAATTATCCTGATAATTCTTCTATTATTGAACTAGCCCTACATCCCTAGTATAGATCCCACCTAGTCATAGTATGTGATCCTGCTGATAATGTTCTCTAATCTCTTTGCTAATGTTTAATTGAAAAATTTTTGCATCAGTATTGATTAAGGAAATTGGTCTATAGCTTTCTTTTTTATACAATTTTTTTTTCCTTTTGGAGGGCAGTTGGGGTTAAGTAACTTGCCCAAGGTTACACAACTAGTTGTGTGTGTGTGTGTGTGTGTGTGTGTGTGTGTGTGTGTGTGTGTGTGTGTGTATGTGTTAAGTGTCTGAGGATGGATCCGAACTCAGGTCCTTCTGACTTTGGGGACAGCTCTCTACTTACTTTGCCACCTAGCTCCCCAGCTCTTTGAAGTTTTTCTTTCTGTTTTCACTCTGCCCGCTTTAGGTATCAGTACCATATTTGTATCATAAATTTTTTTTGTAGAATTCTTTTGTCTATTTTCCCAAATAGGTTATGTAGTATTGGAAATTGTTCTTTAAATGTCTTGTATATTTCATTTGTGAATCCACCTGGCCTGGGGGATTTTTAAAAAGAGAATTAATAAATGACTTACTCAAATTATTTATCGAAAATAAGGTTAAGGGGTGGCTAGGTGGTGCAGTGAGTAGAGCGTCGGCCCTGGAATCAGGAGGACCTGAGTTCAAATACGGCCTCAGACACTTAAGTCACTCATAAACAAAAACCTAGCTGTGTGACCTTGGGCAAGTTACTTAACCCCAATTGCCCTCCAACAAAAAAAAGTGACTTGTTTATTGGGAGCGGCTAGGTGGCACAGTGAGTAAGAGCACCGGCCTTGGAGTTGGGATGACCTGAGATCGAATCCGGCCTCAGAAAATGAGCACCCACACATAAATAATGACTAGCCATGTAACCTTGAGCAAGTTACTTAACCCCAATTGCTTATTAAAAAAAAAAAGAAAATAAGGTTAAGTATCCTATTTCCTCTTCTGTTAATCTGAGCATTTTTTAAAATATCCATTGATTTTTCCTAGATTATCAGTTTTATTGGTGTATGATTAGGTAAAATAGTTCTTAATAATTGCTTTAATTTCACCTTCATTGGTGGTGCATTCATCCTTTTCATTTTTGGTACTGGTAACTTGGTTTTCCTCTTCCTTTTTTAAACCAAGTTAAGCAATGGTTTATCTATTTTATTGTTTTTCCCCATAAAACCAGCTCCCACTTATACTATTAGTTCAATGGCTTTCTCTCAAGTTTTATTAATCTGTCCTTTGATTCTGAGGACTTTTAATTTGGTGTTTAATTGGAGATTTTTAATTTGTTCTTTTTCTAGCTTTTTTAGTTGTCTGTTCATTGATCTGCTCTTTCCTATTTTATTGATTTAAACAGTTAGAGATCTAAATTTTCCCCTAAGTACTGCTTTGGCTGCATCCCATAAATTTCAGTATGTTGTCTCATTGTCATTAGTCTCTTTAATGAAATTATTGATTGTTTCTGATTTATTTTTTGACCCACTTATTCTTTAGTATTAGATTAATTAATTTGCAGTTAATTTTAATCTCTTTTCATGGTCCTTTATTGAATTATTTTTATTTCATTATGATCTGAAAAATGAATTTAATATTTCTGCCTTTCTGCATTTTATTGTGAGGTTTTTATGCCCTAATGCAGGGTGAATTTTTGTGTTAGTGCCATGTACTACTTAAAAAAAAAAGATATATTCCTTTCTATCCCCATTCAATTTTCTCCAGAGGTCTACCATATCTATATTTTCTAAACTTCTATTCTCTTCCTTAACTTCTTTATAGTTTTTTTGTTTTGTTTTGTTAGATTTATCTAGTTCCGAGAGGGGAAAGTTGAGGTCCCCCAGTAATAAAGTTTTACTATTTCCTCCTGTAACTCATTTAATTTCTCCTTTAAAGTCTTTCACGCTATACCATTTGGTGCATAAATGTTTAGAATTAATATTCCTTCCTTATCTGTTTTAATTAGATCTACTTTTGTTTTTGCTTTGTCTGAGATCATGATCACTACCTCTCCTTTTTTTTTTTTTCATTTCCATGAGCCATAATAGATTCTGTTCTAGTCCCTTACCTTTACTCTGTGCATGTCTCTGCTTTAAATATATTTCTTTTAAACAACATATTGTAAGGTTCTGAATATTAATCCAATCTGCTATCCTCTTGTTTTATGGGTGAGTTCAACACATTCACATTTTCAGTTATGATTAGTAATTGTGTATTTCCCTTCCTTCCTTCCTTCCTTCCTACCTTATTCTACCATCTTGGTTCTGTCCCTTCTCTATAGTCTTATTTCATGTTATTCCTCTGAATGAAATCTGTGTCCCAGACAAACAGGACTATTAGGTAATTTCAGAATTTGACATGCCACCTACCACCACCAAGCATTTGCATAAGCCTTTCTCCAAGGACTTTCTCTGGAAAGTCCTGCTTTCTATCTCTCAGAATCTTTACCTTCTTTTAAGACTCAGATTAGATATCACCTCTTCTATTATGTTTGTCCTGATCCCCACTGTCAGCAGGGGGGCATTATTATATAGAGAATTTATTAATGCTCCATGCCTTCTAAAGTTGCATTCTATTTACTTAGCCATGTACGTGTTATATTTTGCTTCCTTAGTAGTATGTAAGCACTTTAAGGGAGAGAAACAGATGGTTTTATTTTTGTCTTTGTATTCCCCCTCCCTGGCATCATGCCTGGCACAAAGTAGGTTACTAATAAATATTTATTGAATTGAGTCAACCACATACTGAAGGAGGTGGGAGACTATGTGATAACAAGAGTACAGATCAGGAAAAACCCTTCTGGAAAGGTAAGAAGGACATAGTTACTTCAAAGATTGGAGCAAAAGAAGAGAGGAACTTTTGAGTTTGTGAGGAGGATAAGGCTGCCGAGGCCTTTAAGGAGCTCATGATCTCAATAATCTTTATTTTCTTAGGAAAATTGAGATCCTATATTTATTGTAACCCTTTTGTGGTGGCAAAGAACTTGAAACTAATTCCCCATTCATTGAGGAAAGGCTGAATAAATTGTGGTATATGAATATAATGTAATACTATTATGCTATAAGCAATGATGAAGGAGATGATTTAAGAGAAACCTGGAAAGACTTGTATGAACTGATACAAAGGAAAGTGAGCAACACCAGAACAAGTTACACCATAACAACAACATCATGAAAATAAGTTGAAAAAAAATGAAGAGAGTTCTGACCAATGCAATGACTAACCATGATTCCAGATGTCTGATGATGACCTCCTTATGGAGACATTATAGACTCAGTCTACAGAATAAGAAATGCATTTTTGGACATGGTCAGTATGGAAGTTTGTTTTGCTTGACTATGCATTTTTATTGCAAGAATTCTGTTTATTTTTTTATTTCAGTAAGGTGGGAAGGTGGTAAGACAGAAAATAAATGATTACTAATTAAAAAATATTTTAAAGGAAGGTATGACACTAAATCTGCCACTGACTGTGAGAAAGGAGCAATGATACAACTGGCTTGGCAGGTATGGAAAATGTTTGAAATGGTGGGCAATGTTTCTGATTGATCCTGGAAGAAAGCAAAGTTGGTCATGCTTGAGTGCCCTTGCCCCAGGGAAGAAGAGGCACTGCTACTAATTGGATGATGTCAGGAAGAAAGCCCCTCTCTTTTACTGATTCTCTCATTCTGTTACCAGAATGAGAATTCACGTGATATCTATTTAGGATATTTCTCTAGGCTTCAAGAGAGTTTGACCTCTAAGATCCACCATTGGGTAAGAATCTAAATATTTCATTTCCAATGACAGGAGTTGAGCAATGTCAAATGTAATAGGAAGTCAAAGAGAATGAGGCCTGAGAGAGGGGCATTGAATTAGGTAATTATGACCAAAGGGAGAACAACACTTTTCTCACAGGCTGGAATGCTGAATCCTGCTAGCTGCATCCTGCTCCCCCACCTTTTAAAGTGAAGTCTCCAAAGTTATTTTCATGGTCTCAGGTAGTGATGAGGAGTACTATAGGAACTGAAAGGAATGTTCACACTCTAACTCATAGAATGGATTGGATTCAAAGAGTGGCATCTGAGATAGAAGAAAATAAGTTAGAAAAATATGCTTTAATACTCGGAGAATCCTCTGGCTATCTTGGTACTGTGGGGTGGAGTGATGAGGAGGGAAGGTCAGACAATATAGCAGCTGCAGTTCAGCCAAGCACCAGGAGAGGGCGGCAGCAGAGATTAAGAAGATAAACACTCAGCAGGGAAACCACCAGAAGCAGAGGAAAGACTCAAAGGGACCCCATCCTCACCCCCATGCCCAACCAGGAATGTGCAGCCTGAGAAAGCTGCTCAAAACTCAATAGCATTCATCTGACCAGCAAGTGACATGGGAAACTCTGTGGGGAAGTAAGCAGCAGCATCAGGAGCGGAGAGGTGCTCTACTGGGGATGCCCCATGGGAGCACTCAGTGGTTTGGTAAAACAAACATTTGAAGGGTTCATGAGCTGTGGTTTTAAATGTATCCTTGCCCAAAGCATGACTTGAACTTAGGGTAGTTTTCTGAGGATGCTGTATAGAGAGGAGTTACATTGTCACTGGAGACTTTGGGGAGTACAGTCTCAGGAGAGTGTTGGGAGGAAGACCTAGGTTGGAGTAAAGTTGAATTTAGAGGGAGCCCACAGGAAGTGGGGGCTAAAAGTGTTGGTTATTCATTATGAGAGCTTGGTAATACAGGTTAGATAAGAAACGGGATGGCAATTTGAGGGAGTAGGTGAGCCAATGCGAAATTTATTCAATATAGGTATATTGTGAATACATTTGTGGACAATGAGAAATGAGTCATTAGAGAGGGAAAACCTGAAGATTATAGATAGTGAAGGGGTGACTGATGGAGCAAGGTCTCTGAGCAGCCTGAAGGGAATGGGATCAAGAGCATAGATGAAGGAATAAGATTTAGAGATGAATAGTGTGATTTCTTCCTATGAGACTGGAAGAAAGGAAGAGAGGGTGGCTAAGTCATTTACTCCATCTTATTATAGGATCATGCATGCATATATAGGGCATTCCCAAATGTCACATAGAATCGTCATACTGGATGATTTCCAATTGGGAGCACTCACAATGTTCTGAGGGAACACAGAAGACCTCAGGCACTAAAGGGATCCCATCTCTTCCTTCAGATTCCAGAAGGATACATTGGTGCAGAAGTGCAGATGCTTCTGACTCTTGCAAAGTTGATCTCATTAAAATGCAGAAAGTTTCCAAAAGCCATTCATTTGTGTCACATGAGCTATCTTCTCTGGGTATCCATAAGGCAGAGTTATGTTTAGGTTCCCATTCTACATAATAAAGTCTTTCTGGATCTTGAGGATTAGGGGAAACATGGGCCAATTCATAGCAATGCTCCATCTAGCTACAACAGAAGCAGGGCATGGTGGTGTGATCTGTCCTTGTTATATTTCCATGCCCTCTCTGCCACCACCATCCTCAGCTTCTTGCATTGATGTCACAGCTATGGGCATGGAGTTCTCTTTAGTCTTGAACTGAATGCAAATGTGGTGGTGGTTGAGTGCTGGTAGTGGGTCATCTCCACATTTTGGTGGGGGGGTAACAAAATAATGGTTTTTGAAACATCTTGTTTTTTACATCACTCATTTCTGAAAACTAACCCCTTCTCAAAACTCTTCCTTCCTGTCCTTACCACTTTTGAACTAATTTCTGAACTTGAAACAAAAAAAGTAGTTAAGCAACAACCTCCAAATAATCACTGGTCCTAGAATGGAAGCTATTTTCTGACCAGTAGCTCCCTATCTATATGCCAAAAACCCTCCATATATTTCCCATAGGAGCATCACACCAACTGACAGTCAGTCTGGAAAGGAAGACCTATAAAGTCATCCACTCCAAAAAGTGCCATTTGGAAAAGCTCCCTTTATATGGTTAAGTTGAGCTGATTAGGTGTTGGAACCTCTTGGTTCCATGGGCCATGGAATACCTTCCCAAGTCACAGATATCTCTTGTAACAAACAGACTAACCTCTGGATTTGGCTTTTCCAGTTTCAGTCAATCTCACCTTAAGACAAGTTTAGATCATCTCCTAAGAACATCAAGTTCTTTCTGGCTGGACTTTGGTAGCAGCCCCATTTTTAGGTCAAATCTTCCCTTTCTAAGCACCTAAACCAGGAGGAAGATTCTTGCTCCCCTGTTCATCTGGCTGCTCTCACCCCCATATTTCATGGGGACCTTCTGTCCTCCATCTCTAACCTTGACTCTTGCCTTTTGACTCTATCAGTCATTGTCCTACAGGCTGTACATTTCTATTCCTGCATTTACTTCATCCCCTTCTTTCCTTTAGTCTTCTCTCTCCCAATACTCTACTCACATTTCTTTTTCTCTCTCCCATCCTAGTCCCCACACCTGGCTGGGGCCCCTTCCATCTGTCTCTCTTTGTTCTCTCTCTAGCCTGCTGGTCTCCAGGTGATCTTTTACCAAATACAGATTTACAATTACAATACAGCCACATTCACATTCAGAGCACTCTTGCTTCAGCCAAACAAGACTGAATTGAGAATACACAGATAATTTGGGAGTTGTTTATCACACCCTCACTTGATGTCCTGGTTTCCTTTCCTCCATCCCTGGGCAGCATGATACTGTGACTAGATTGTGAATCAAAAGAGATGGTTTTTAATCCAGAATCCGTCATCAAATCGCTATGTGACCTTGGACAAAAAACGAACACTGTTTTCCAGTTTGGTCATCTGTAAAAAGGAGGGGTAGCAGTTACCTCTGTTTCCCTCAGGAGGATAATGTGGGAAGGCTCCCAGGGTACATTGACAGGCCAGATGGCAATGTCAGGAGATCTGAAGGATGTAACTGAAGGGAAGACATCAAGGCCTAGTGACCCTGCATCTTTTTTTGTGACCCACCATCTTGCTGGAGTGGTTGGTGACCCCTGCTCATTCAAATGATACGAGCAAACATGTTCATAAGCAGGTACTGGGGGAAGGAATAGCTTGGCCCATGACCACTGGGGAGAGGAGGAGTAGACCTAAGAGTCAGAGAGGAGCAGGGAGTCCGGGGTGGAGCAGGGATGAAGGGTCACCCTGGAGGGGGAAATTGAAGGTGAAGCAGAGGTCCTATGTGAGAATTTCAGTGTATCAAGCTTTGGAGGAAATGGTACCATGGGAATATCTTCATCTTTTAGAGCATCAGAGCCTGTTTTAGCTCTTCCCTCAGGGGATTTATTCTTATATGGTTTTGCTGGAAGAGCCAGTGATTTTTTGTATTCCTTAAGTAGAATAGCAACCAACCAGGTAGAATACCAACCAACCCTGAATAGGCTGAATACTTCTATTATCAAGGGGTATGGAAAATTACATGTTCTGGTTAGCTGACGATTAACCAACCCTTGCTGAAAGTCAAATTATTACTAATGGAAAATTTGCTGTTATCTATTTTTGATAGACAATTCAGTATAGGAGAGGAGCACTGGGTTGGTAGACCTAGGGTCTTGTGCTGACTTTATTACTAACTTGCCATGAAAGTGAATGAGTGGTTTCACCTCTGTGGGCTTAGTTTCCTCCCCTGTAAAACAAGAGCTTCAAACTAGATGATTCCTAGGATACTTTATTGTTCTACCATTCTATGATTTTATATTTGTGCTTTAGATAATGGACACATAGATTTTCCATGGAAATGTCAAATTATGAAATGCAGTTTAATAAGCATATTTTAAACACGTAGGTGGTGCAATGGATAAAGTGCTGGGCCTAGAGTCAGGAAGATATGAGTTCAAATCCAGCCTCAGACACTTACTAGGTGTGTGACTCTGAGCAGGTCACTTCACCCTGTTTGCCTCAATTTCCTCATCTGTAAAATGAGCTGGAAAAGGAAGTGGCAAACCAGTATCTTCTCTAAGAAAGCCCTAAATGGAGTCACAAAGAGTTGGATTTGACTGAGGAATTGTTCAACAACAACAAAACACCTACTATGCACCTGGTCCTATGCTAGCAGTGGGGAAACAAAACCAAAATTGAAACAGTCCTTGCTGGGGTGGCTAGGTGGTGCAGTGAATAGAACACTTTCCCTGGAGTCAGGAGGACCTGAGTTCAAATCCAGCCTCAGACACTTAACACTTACTAGCTGTGTGACCTTGGACAAGTCACCTAACCCAAATTACCCTGCCTTCTCCCCTCCAAAAAGCAACAAGAAAAAAGAAAAAAAAAAGAAATGGTCCTTTCACTCGGAAAACTAGAGAAAATGAGGGTCTTCTTTGGGCTCCTGTCAGATCAGGGGTCAAAGCTGGGCTTCTGATGAGAAGGAGGGAGTCAGAGTAACACAGAGGAAAGATAATTGGATTTGGACAGAGAACATGGTTTGAATTTCACCTCTGCCAGCAAGTACTTGAATGACCTAAAGTAAGAAACTTAACCTTTCTGTGCCCCAGTTTTATCATCTGTAAAGTGGTTGCATTGGAAAAAAAGTTCCTTTCCAGTTTTGATCCTCTGACTCTCCCAGCCCCTTACCTTATGGTCCAGAGAAATGTGGGGAAGAAGAGAGGCTAGGTCCTTGTCCTATATTTGATCCTGGGCTACTGGAGCTACCTCAGAAAAGTAAATCTTTTGACTTCTCAAGGTGTCTATATTCCTGAGACAGTGGGAAGTAGGGAGAAGGAAAGTCAGGGATTCCCCAGGGAACGCTATGGAACTGTTAGAAAAAGAAGCCTGAAGGCTGCATTGCTGCCTTTGAATTCCTGGCAAAGACAAATAGCTAGTGAGATGGGACTCAGCAAAGGTGATTTAGAGGAGGGAGCCAAGAGCAGAAGAGAGATTGTTAGAGTGATGAATAGTAAAAATGATCGTTCAGTTCCTTGCCAAGACAGAAGGCTGCAGAGATGCTGAGGGGAAAAAATACAGCCGAGCAGGAACTCAGGAGGGGATTCAAGAGCTATGACATTGGATATGCTTAATTCAGGAAAATTTCTAAGAAAATCATTATGCCCTAGAACCTTCAGTGAGGAACTCTACTAGGAAGATGGAGAATGAGAGAAGAGGCAGCCAAGGTCTATAAGCACTGAGTCAGGAGCTTCTGTCTTTGAGTGGAAAACCTATCAAGTTCCGATGCCCAACGGTTGTCTGCTTTCCTTCCCTCTCTCTTTTCCTTCCTTCCTTCCTTCCTTCCTTCCTTCCTTCCTTCCTTCCTTCCTTCCTTCCTTCCTTCCTTCCTTCTTTCCTTCCACATGACTGAAATGATGGAACAACAATGTATTAAACACTATTAGATGCTAAAGATACAAAACAAACGAGTTTCTACCCTCATGGAACTTATATTTAATTAGGGGAAAGGACAAACGTAATATAAATAAGCAATGAAACATATATCCAAAAAACCAAGAACAATAGCAACAACAACCAAGTAATTTGATTTGTTTCTAGCAATTAGGAACAGCAGGGAAGTCCTCCATCCCCATCCCTACATTTTGGCTGGACTGGGCTTGACTTGGATGGGTTATGGGCTAAACTAGGCTGTCCTAAAGTGAATTTTGATTTGAGCTCTAAGTTATGTCTGGGCTAGACTAGCCTGGTTTCTAGGCTTGTCTGGGTTAGAATCTAGATTCAACTAGAAGATGAATTCTGGGCTAGGCTGGATTCTGAGGTGGGCTGAGGTATAATTTGGTTGAGGCTCAAGGTTTATCTGGGTTATACTGGATCTGGTTCCATAAAGTTACAACTTTTAACTCTGGGTACCAGGCCAGGGTCTTGGTAGTTCTTATCAAAGGTAAAATCAGCCAATAGAATCATGGGGAACAGCAATCTGAAGGAAGTTGCCAATAGCTTGTGAGTCCCCAGGATGTAGCTAGAAGCAGGAGGCTTTGTCAGCCTGCTTAGTCAGGCTGGGCTTGGAGGGATGGGTTCTGAAGCCAGAATGGCCTGTGTCCTTCTGAAGCAACAGGACTCAGAGCTCCTCTTCTTGGCTAATTTTGTGTGAAGTCCCTGGGGGAAACTGAATGATTAGGGAGAATGAACCATCTGTCACAAGCAATTTTTGACAAATTAATTAGGAAAACACTCAAATTCTTTATATTCAAAGCATGTCCCTGAGGAAGAATAATTCAAAGTCAAAATGAGGTGGGGTCTTGGCCTTCCCACAAGTAATCATGAATTATACTAGGCAATCACCTGTCTTTGGCTTCAGGCTGGAACTTTGGACAGCACCTCCTTACTCCAGACTTAAGTGGTCACTCTCTGGAATTAAAGGACCTGGGTTGGAATCTTACATCTGATGCTTTCTATATGTGTTCTTAGCCTCTCTGGGTCTCAGTTTCCTCATATGGAAACTAATAGGGGTAGAGTAGATGGCTCTGAGGTCCCTTCAGATCCAAGAGCCTATGGGTCGAACCTAGACAGTCAAAAGACAGAGTATAGAGATGGGATGGTTAGAGGAGCAGTATAAAGTTGTCCAAAAAGCACTGGGTATAGATACCACAAGACTTGAATTCAAATACAAATTTGGTAATGCATTACTTATATGACTTTGAGCAAGTCTTAGAATCAGGAAGATCTGAGTTCAAATCTGGTTTCAGATACTTAATAGCTATGGGACCCTGGGCAAGTCACTTAATTTCTATTTGCCTCCATTCTTCATTGGTAAAATGGGAACACAGTGGAAAAGGAATTGGGGAACCACTCCAGTATCTTTGTCAAGAAAAATCCGTGGACAAAGTTCATGGTATCACCTAGAGTTAGACATGCCTGAGCAACAACAAAAGTTAACTACCCTAAACCTCAGCTTTTTCTTCTTAAAATTGAGTTTATAGTTCCTACCTTACTGAGATGCTGTGAAGAACAAATGAACTAATGTTTATAAAATGTTATGTAAATGTTAGCTCTTTTAATAACATAAAATCCAAAGAAACCAAAACCCAGCAACCCCTTGATGAATCCTCTTCACAGATACGTTATATGGGATGGAAGGACAGAGTTCAGAAGCAGAAAGGAGAAAGTCAGTGAAGGTGTCTACCTGTCCACTGCTCTGAGCTCCCAACTTCTGGCCTGATTCTGCTGGAGAATGGAGCATGGCTTGCTCTAATGACAAATCTCTGGAGATGCTTTGCTTCATTGTTTGCTCCAAGCTATGTTAACATTCAAAAGAGATAGCTCTAGAATGAGACCCTAGAGGCAGGACTATATCAGCTCCTCCCCCACACTTTTCTTCCTTCATTCCCCAGCCTGGATCTCAGCTCTGGGTCCTCCAGTGACCATTGTCATTTAACATAGGAAAACAAGAATGAAAACCATTGTCCAAGCAATGGCTGCTTAGTCAGACAATAAATCTACAGGCATTTATTTATTTTTTTTTAAAGCAATTGGGGTTAAGTAACTTGCTCAAGGTTACACGGCTAGTCATTATTTATGCGTGGGTGCTCATTTTCTGAGGCCGGATCTGATCTCGGGTCATCCCAACTCCGAGGCCGATGCTCTTACTCACTGCGCCACCTAGCCGCCCCTACAGGCATTTATTAAGCACTTACTATGTGTCAAGAACTAGACTAAGTGTTAAGGATACCAAAAAAGGGCAAAGGCAGTGCTTGTCCTCAAGGAGATAATATGCTAATGGACCTAGAACTTTGGACCAGCAATGCGTCCAGCTCAGTATCTGTAAACATCATCCAGAAAACAACCCCTGAAATTGCTGTAATTACAGATCTACAGACAACCCAGAAAAGAAAGTTCTTGTCACCAAAGTCTTTAGTACTCGCCCGGAAGGATGGAAAGATGGATGGAAGAGGAAGTGGATAGAGTTGCAAAGGTCCATAGAGATTCTCTCTCTCTCTCTCTCTCTCTCTCTCTCTCTCTCTCTCTCTCTCTCTCTCTCGGCTTTTTGCAGGGCAAAGGCAGGGCAGTTGGGGTTAAGTGACCTGCCCAAGGTCATACGCTAATACATGTTAAGTGTCTGAGGCCAGATTTGAGCTCAGGTACTCCAGACTCCAGGGCTGGTACTCTATGCACTGCACCACCTAGCCACCCTGAAAGGGATAATCTTACCAGTTCAAACCTTCTTTCATCAAGGAAGAAATTGAAGGCTACAGAAGGGTCTTAGAACCTATGCCCCAGTTCATAACCTAGATTTTCTCACCCCAAATTTCACTATCAGAAACCGATCTGATTTTATCAGTGGAAATTACATGAAATAAGAGGCATTGCTTCCGACTATTACCATTATCATTTTTCATTATTGCAGCTTTGCTGCCGCATCCTAAGGATTACTGGATCTCTCCATCTCACTTGCAGCTGAAAACTTTCATAGGTGATGTCTCCTCTATTAGAATATGAGTTTCTTGAGGGTAGGGACTGTCTTTTCTATTTGTGCCCATTGCTTAGCACAGTGATTTGCCCCAAATGCTTATTAAATGCTTTATTTTTATTATATTCTAATCAAGGAAACACCACATAAGTAACCACGTAACTAAAGGATATATAAAGAGTAGGTAGAAGGTAATCTGAGAAGTGAAGGTACTAGAGGTTGGAGGGCCTGGGCAAGATCTCTTGCAGAAGGTGATATTTGAGCTAAGTTATAAGAATGCCAGGGAAACTAAGAAGTAGAAGGAAGGAGGGAAAGATCCCAGGTTGACCTCCTTGTTGTCCATCGTAAAAGAATATTAATAGATGAATGAAAAATCATTCACTAAGCACTCCGTGCCAAGCATTACACCAAGTGCTAGAAATACAAATACAAAAGAGACAGAAATAGTCCTTGCTCTCATTAGGCTTCCATTCTTGAAGAAGAAAACAATGTACATGCAAAAGTGGTATTTTGGTCTGGGGAGTCAGCAAATGGGGAGTGGAGCACTAGAGTAATTCACTGACATCCTGTGTAGAAGCAGTGAGTCTATTAAGAGCATTACTCCTCTCAGAACAATCAGTAAGAAAGTAAATATTTGTGATATAAGGCAAGATGACCTGGGTAAATGTCTGAACAGGCTGTGAAAATGATGACTGGTGTGGGGCTTGGGGCCACTAGATATAGTGGGATAAAGAAGGCTAGTTTCATGCAATCACCAATCAAGATAGCTGAGATCCAGGGCTAGAATTATAAAGACGAACAGACTAACTCTCCTAGACACTGAAATTCTGAAGGTCTGATGTGAAGAGTGCTGGTCTAAGGAAGTAGTGTAGCAGATGGCAAGATGGCCTGGGAGGATGGATGGAAGGGGAAGTGAATAGAGTTGTAAAGGTCCATAGAGATAATCTTACTAGATCAAACCATAATTTCATCTAGGAGGAAATAGAGGGCTAGAAAAAGGCCCTAGAGCCTGTGCCCTAGTTCATAACCTAGATTTTCTGACTCCAAATTTCCAGCTTTCTTTTCACTATGTGGTGTTGACCAGTTTCTCTAAATGGCCATTGATGGCTTTGTCATTCGTGGATTTAAAAAAATCCATCCATATTTCCTGCCTGTACCTCCTCTTGGGATAATGAATCCTATTCATTTATTACCTGCTGTATGAAATAACTTCCTGTTATTTGTCCTACGCTTGCCTCCTTCAAAATAAAATGAGTATTTGGTGCCAAAGGGAGGGATGGGGTGGTGGTACTTTTCCCCAAGGCAATCAGCTTTGGGTTTATCGAAGCAAGTGCGGAGATGCAGATAATCGGCTTTGATCCCTAAGAGGCCTTACAGAGGAATAATATGGCACCTTGGAATGGAATCTCCGCCCCCCCGTCATCTCCCACCTTCTCCATTAAGGTCTCCTTCCTCAAACTCCCTGCCTTGAGCACCAATACTGCCACCCCCCTGGATATTAACGACTAAATACAGCTGCCTCCTCCTCTATTCATTCTGACCTCTGGCTCTTCCAGCCCCTCATTAATTCACACACTTCAGAGAATGGCAGGTAGCCTCCCTTGTCTCCCTTGACTTTTAAGCCCTCTGCTCACTCAGCTGCTTGTCTTGGTCTACTCCATTTGTCTAGTGGGCTACTTTTGATGCCTTCTCCTGGGCTTCATACTCCTCACTCCAGTTTGCCAAGTTTTCCCCTTATTCCCCTTATTTCCCCTTATTCATTATACCTTCTCTTAGAATGCCACTCTCTGTATGAAGTCTTTCTTATGAACTGGAATAAAAACTCCCGTTGATCTTCTAACCTTTTATAATTTTCATTTTTTCCCTGCTGCCTACTCTGCCACAACTTGTATTCCCTTTCTTCCTCCCTCCCTCCCTCCCTCCTTTCCTTCCTTCCTCCCTGTTTCACTCCTTCCTTCTTATCTTCCTTCCTTCCTTCCTTCCTTCCTTCCTTCCTTCCTTCCTGCCTGCCTGCCTGCCTGCCTTCCTCCCTGCCTTCCTTCCTAGCACCAATTATATTCAAATCTCAAGTTAGGAGCTGAAATCCTGGAACATTAGCTTGCTGTTGGTGTCAGATTTAACTTAGTGTTCAATGTTGTCTTGTGGTTGGTATGTACTTAGTCCTCATGAATCCTAAAATGCCCTTATCTTCAATTATTAGCTTCCTGAAAAAATAGACAATGTCTAGTCAGAGAATCTGTGACCAAATCCTAGCTCTTTCATTTAACATCTGTGTGACCTTGGGTAAAGTTGCATATACTTTCTAGGTCTCAGTTTCTTTATCTGTAAAAAGAGGGGTTGGGTTAGATGACCCCCAAAGTCTCTCCCAACTTTAATCTATTATTCAATGATCTTGTTTAACTGAGTCTATACTCTGGACCCTGAAGAAACATGCCTACTGAAAGTTATGACTGCCAGGTTGATAGTGAATTTCTGAACACCACCAGGGGCACAGGGCAGGGAGGCAGAGGGTATAATCTTCTTAGTTCACCTTTGCTGGGTCCAGCAGGAGAAGACACAATGGAATGAGTGACCTCTCTTTAATCTTTTTGACAATGTTCCCTTTCCCTCTCCCTTTCTGAATGGACACTGAGACTCCACTGAGTCTACAAACTGAGACACCAAGACTGCAGGAGAGAAACCAGAGTCCCTGCATCATTCTCAGTACCACTTTTACCTTCCCACTTACTGGAAAGACCTGACCACTCACATTGCTTGAATCAGAGAATCAACAACTGCAATCCATCCAGTAGGATAGAGAACCAAAGAGTATTACCATCTACAACATTATAACATCTATAACCTGAAGATTCCCAGGCATTATTCTTTGACTTATCACTGTACCCAAAGAACCTCTGGGACTTACCTAGTCCCTTGTAATTGTTGTAGTTCGGTCATTCAGTCTTATCTGAATCTTCACGACCCCTTTTGGGGTTTTATTGGCAAATATACTGAAGTGGTTTGCCATTTTCTTCTCCAGTGAATTAAGGGAAACTAGGTTAAGTTACTTGCCCAGGGTCACATAGCTAATGAGTGTCTGAGGCTGGATTTTAACTCAGGTCTTCCTGACTTCAGACCCAGAGCTTTATCCACTGAGTCATCTAGCTGCTTCTTAACACAGACGTAATAAGCACTTATTAAATGTTTTTTTTTCCCATTCATTCATCCAAGAAAACAATGCAGAGCTAAAGGGTAAGAGTAGGACTTAAAGTGTTTGGAGCCCTTGTCCAGTAGAGGAAGTGGTCCACTTAGGGTCTATGTTGGTGGAAAAGGAGAGCCTTTGACTGGTTAACTATCTTGATCTTTTCTGTCACCATAGAGATGTTTTTATGGTCAGGTTCTTTTTTGTTGCTCTTTGCTCATTTTTTAGTCTATTTCTTTTTTACTTTCAATTTATGTTTAACTCTTCTCAATGTTGGGGAAAGAAGAACTTCAGGCTTTTTCACACTGTTGTTTTCAGAGCGAGTTCTGGGAGTTTGGAAATTTTAGGTGCTTCCAAGATGGTGTGATCCAAGGAAAGGTTTAGTCATTGCTTTCTTGGGATGAGCTCTGGCCTTTACCCAGGAAGGGCCCTTGATCTTTTGGTGTTACAATTGATTCTAAGGGCCCTTTCTCTCCTGGAACCAATAGCAATACTACTCCTCAGGACCTGTGCTCCCTTTGGACCAGAACTGATACTGCTCCTAAAAGCCCCTGCTTCCTTGTTGCCAAAAGTGCTCATCTCAGCCACTAAATTGTGACCCAGTAGTGGGTATAGGTAAGCGAGTTGCAAAACAGCTTCCAGTCCTTCATCCAGTACTAGCATATACATCTGCTATACTCTCTTCCTAACCAGTTGCCAGGTCGCTTTACTGTCACTAGCTTGAGAGCTCCTGAAGTCTTTGCTGTCTCTGTCACCACCACCTAGTCCCATGTTGTATCCATGTGAACTCTGGGCTAGCCTCCACCCCTGTGACACAGATCTCTCCTTTCAACCTCCTAAGTTGACTTAGTCTGGACGACTGTCTCACCCTGACTTTTTATCGACTCTGCCACTCCAGATTTCACTCTGAGGTGTTATTTTAAAGTTCTTTAGAGAGCATGAGCTGAATGTTTCCTTTACTCCGACATCTTGGCCACAGGGTCTTCCTGGTTTGCCAGTGAGAAGACTTTGGGCCACAAACCAGCCTTTTCTAACCAGGCCATTCTGGAGACTCGGTCAAGTGTCCTGTGAATCCATGCTTTGAACACTTAGTACTCAGACCTGGAAGGTACAATGAAAGTGGAGAGTGATGGGTAGAAGCTTAGAGCAGCTGGGAGCTGCATTGAAAGAGGGCAGGGGCGGGAAGAGTTGAGGAATCTAATAATTAAATTGAAAAATTAAACACCAGGTGCGAATGGTTGGAGGATTCCATCCGCTGAGACTCACAGCACTTGACATTCAATTATAATTGTGGGTTCTATAAAACAGGCCATTAACTGCAACTATAAATTATTATTGCTGTGTGGAATATACTGTTCACTTAGTAGCTCATGCCAGGGATAATGACAATTATTAACAGGAAGGAATATGCCTCTGTGTCCCCTTACCCCTTGCTCCTTGGAGAATTGGCAAATAGCAGCACATTAACTTTGGGGATCTACTATGTGTTTCTGTCCCCCAGATCCAATTCTTGAATTTCCCCTCCCTTTTGACATGTAAGTTACAGTTCCTTATACAAAAAGTTTGAGAGAGAAAGACAGGAAGGAAGGAAGGAAGGAAGGGAGGAAGGAAGAAAAAAAGAAAAGAAAGAAAGAGAGAAAGGAAGGAAAGAAAGAAAGAAAGAAAGAAAGAAAGAAAGAAAGAAAGAAAGAAAGAAAGAAAGAAAGAAAGAAAGATTGTTTTACTTCAAAACTGACCAGTCTAGCTCATCTTAGAATTTTAACTACCTCCTAGATAAACTCTCATATGTACTTACAA